>CAWYPQ010000422.1:0-34948 GCA_963965965.1 Trididemnum nubilum
AAGTAGCACGGCCGGCTACGTTACATTTGAAGTATTCCTGTCTGAAAACTATTTATAACCACTGTTAGAGGGTTTTCTGAGCAGTTATCATAATTACCTGTAAATAATTTACGTCTCTTTTGATATACCACCAGCAATTAACAGGATGGTGTCGTTGCATCAAATTATTGGGCTTAGTTTGAAGTTGGTTCTCGATTGAAAATGCTTTTAATCGGAGACATCGCTCTCCCAACCTGGCCTAACTACTTTTAACCATAACATTTGAGTATGATCTACTCTTCAGGATTTTTAACGTAACTATTGTTCGTGTCAAGTTTGCTTCGACATGGCTTCAGAATTGGTTTGGTTTTATAAGAGATTTTTCTTAGATATCTGGAATAAATCCAGCTTCGATTGAAGAATTGGAAATTTCGTCAATAAGCACCAAAGATGGAGCTAATTTTTTGCTTTACGACAGTGGGCCTGATCGGCGACGAATCCTTTTGTTTGCCAGAAGAGAAAGCCTTGATACTTTAGCTGAGTAAGTACGATGCATTTTTATACGGTATTAAATGAACTTGTCTGTTCATAATACAAATGAACAAAATCCCGTCTATTCAAAAAATTCATTTCGGGATTTTGGCCGCAGTCTGCATATCCATTATTTACATTGCATGAGCAAACGTTAATTAATCAAAAAGCAAAAGTTATCATAAGAAAGTGTTAACCACCGCACCGCCTGATCGTGTTTGATCAAAATGGATAATTCAAACACAAAGCTTTGCTTACATATTATAATATGACTGGCTAGTTTTGTCAATTGAGAAAAATTTTAACAGCCTTTATCAATTTCTATGCTTTTGTGCTGCGAAGCATTTGATTTAATATATTTTTTTATGAAAACAGCATAAAGAATGAAAAAAAATTGCAAATTTTAAAGTATATACAATATGTTTGCTTTAAAGTAATTGTATGGAATCCTAAATGTGATTGGATAACTGTTTGTTTTTATGAATGGCTTATCGCCTATTAGGCTAAAAATAGCGTACGTATACGTCTGAAATAAGTTGCCTAAGCGTGTTTCGCTTGAAGTCAGCGATTAGGCTTGAAGTGTAGATTGGGCAACCTACGGGTCGGATCTATGAAGCACCACCACATCATGGGTTCGGCACTGCTGAACTAAACATTTTTAGTTTTGCTACTAAGTTAGATTTAAACCGTACAGGTCTGTACTCTGTTTTGTAATTTGCGTTTTTCTTGTATATGCTGATTGCTTTTTTGTATCATTTTGGTCAAAAATGAGGCTATTGTATTTCAATTTTAATAAATTTTTGGCTTGAACACTTTTTTTATGCGGGGATAAACAAAAATTCCCCCTCCCTTTCCCACGCTAAATAAGGTTAAATGATGTCACAAGACATTTTGATGAAGTAATCATTTTGACTTGGGCATTTCATTATTCAGATTTTAGAAAAAGCGTAGGAATATGTGCAAATTTAAAGCGCCTATAATGCATCAAAAAAAAATTACGTCATTTTGTCCAATTTGGTTGTGACCACCCAAAATTAATTTTTCAAAAAAAATTCAATAAACAACTACTCGCATTCCAAATTTGGTCTTCTCATACCTTCTTGTTTAAGAGTCACAGAGAAGAAAGCATTTTTTGCTCCCTGTTTAATTCTTGAATTAAAAGTTTATTCCTTGTTACTTAATTGTTTCGTGCTGTTTTAGTTCAAAGGACTGGCAAGCGGATGGCACATTTAAGTCAGTACCAATCATCTTTGCTCAGGTCTACACTATTCATGCCGTTACAGCTAACGGGTTGTCTATCCCTGTAGTGTATGCTTTGCTTACTGCTAAAGACACAGCAATGTACAGACAATTACTTCAAGTAAGTTCTTTTTACTAAAAACCAAAATTTGCACCTGTCCCAATCTAAGGAGTTTATAAATAAGTTAACAAAATTTTTATCAATGTGTACGTTGTATATCGGTATAATGGAAAGAAGGACTTTATCAGTTTCATTGCTCTTCTCGTGATTAAAGTGGATTAAGTAATACTGAAACAAAAAAAACTTGCTTAAAAAATCGTGGATGAGTATAATCTTGTTTGTAATGTTTACTATTAATAATCCACTGATAAAACAATTAGTTTTTTTAGCGTAAGTCGTTCAAAAAATTTGAGTTCAGGAATGATTTGGGGGGGTTCCAGGGAGTAGCACCTTCAAACATTGAAGAAATAATTGCCAATAAAATTTAATGTTTACTGGTACAAAAACAAAAGCTTTAAAACTTGGGCCTTTGAAAAATCAATTTTTGAAGACCCAATTTCAGTTTTGGGGCTCATTTAAGGATCAAAACTTTCAGGATCCAAAAATGCCTAGAGACATAAACTACGATCAAAGCGAAAGAACATTTAAAATACATTACTATATAAATTTTTTTTGCGTTTCAGCCGTTCATGAATAAAACGGCCTTTATTACCAAACTTGTCAATTGTTGTTTGCTTTTTTGACATTAAACAAAAGCCTCGAGAACTATTTTCGAAAAATTTCAAATCAAATCTTTCATTATACTCACTGCATTACGCAGAAATGTGCAGCGAGTTTGTGCGACTCGTGTCCATATCATTTCGCCTGCGAAAGACAGACAGATCAGCTTCTTTCAAAAAAATGCTGCCGCGTCGGCGAGCCGTTTGCAAACACTGCGTCCGATTTTGTCGCTACGAGATTGAACATCGTACTTTTCGCTTCAGAAACGGTCGAACGCTTTAATTCTCGATCAACTAAACTGGCCGATTGCCTAGAAATTTGACCCAAGAAAGATTTTATTATTCTCAATTATTCTTGTTTTCTTGAACTAAGTTATCAAAATCTTATTTACTTGCATTTTATTTATCTTAAATTGCTGCTCAGTTTTCAAGCTGCTAGACGATAAAACCAACCACTTTTACAATGCATATTTATACTCCTGTCACAGGGCAACGTCAACCGCTATTTATTGGAGGATTTGCACAATTTTTGCGTAAGGAGGGACTTTCACTCCACTCCTTAGCTAAGTCACTAAGAAAACTCGAAAATACAAGCGTTTGAACGTATTTTGGCATTGACCTGTAAGTAAGGGGAGAGGGGGGCTAATTAAGGAGCTAGGCAATTTTTTCAAATGACTGTTAAATTTTAGCAATTTACACCTTTCGAATTGCTGCAAAAACACTCTAAATATGATTTAAATAGTGTTAAAATCGCCGTTTTTCCCCCCCCAAAATTACAAAATTTGCCCAGCGGCTTGGAGCTTGTTCCGTATCGTCAGTACGGTAGTCAAGTGGGGCTTCTAAACCTCTGATCGGCCTGCCGACCAAAATTTAGAATAAGGAAAATATCACGTTTTAACAGTTGCGCTTTTGAGACTGTCTTTTGCACAGGAAAAGACTCAAAAAATGATTCAGTGCATATTTTTAAACGTTTATTTAAAGGGGGGGTGGGGGGGTCTAATTTGTCAAAAGTAAAACTCATTAAATCAGAAAAAAAAACTTTTAAATGGTCAAAATTGGTATGTAATTTTGATCGCTTATTGAAAAATCATAGGTTTCATCAAAAAATATATAACCTCAGAAATAGAGGGGGAGGGGTGCTATTCAGTATTAGTTAATAATTACCAATTACTTCTCTCAAACTTCCTTCGATTAATCCCCCTAATTACTTCTTTCTCTATAAAATATTAACGAAATATATTATTCCTTGAGAGTTTTACTAAAATACCGGTATACAATTTTATAATTTTCCAGCTTGTAAATCAGAAAACTGAAATTCTAGCAATAGCTACCTCCCACATAGTCCATTTATGCAACTAGTATAATCATGTTTTTGCACTGCTAATTTCTATGCTACGTTTTGATAGCATTAAGTTTTATCGAAAAGGTCTAAAATGAAGTTAGTTTTTGCCAAAAAAATACAAAATTTTTAAGCGCTGGGGTTTCCGCCGCCAGAGCCTCGGTACAGTCCCCATTGCAGATTTCTGGCTACGCGCCAGCGTATCGTTACGTCATCGTGTAATATCGTTATTGATGGTTTGTTTCTATTAAATTGTTTTGAGTAAGCCTGTATTGTTTGTTTAAATTGTACGGTGTTAACGCTTCAAAAAGAATTTGAGCTCAACCGTACTTTTATTTTTCCGCACTTGGTTTTCTTAGTATTGGAAACTTTGAACACCTTTTGTTTATGCTATTTTTTCCATTGTTCTGCACCAAAACAAAATCTACTTATTGCCTGGAAAACAGCATTTGCAGCGTTTATTTTTCCACCTACATACTCGTAGTTTGTAAAATTGGTTGAAGCCGTGTTTTGAGGAAATCAATTTTAGTGAATTAATATTGGTGAATAAACTACGATTGATTTTGTATGTGCCCGATAAGCTTGTGACTATGTTACTACAACTTACTGTAAAGCCGTTTAAGGTTTAAAGTGGATTTACATGGCAGGCGATCAAGCAGCTGAACTCCCGAATGAACCCAAAAACCATAATGGTCGATTTTGAGAAGGCGGCCATGAAAGCATTTGAGTTAGAGTTTCCATGTGCGAAAGTCTCTGGTTGCCTTTTTCATTTATCGCAATCGATAGTGAAAAACGTCCAAGAAAAAGGCTTAATCGCTGGCTACCGCGGCGACCAGAGTTTTTCTTTAAAGGTACATGACTTTTGTTTTAGTTGCTTGATTTGAAATGCTTTTTTTCGATTGTTCAATAGCAGTAGTCAACATTTTTTGTAAAAATTAGTTACGTTGCTAAGTGAGCTACTTTTTTGATTTTGGAGCTAAATAGCAGTCAGTATAATTTGGTGCACGTGTGATGCAACAGTAACGAATTGAGCTTTTAACTCATAGGAATTATGTTTCGATTCCCTATGCTCTTGCCCTTACTTCAAAAGATAAAAAAAATAAATAAAACTTTACTTTTGCTAAAATTTTATGTTGGTGTTCCATATGTGCTCTTTTTCAATCGCAGAATGCAGTTTTCAGCCTCTTTTAGTCCTGTTGTTTTCTATTGTCGCTTTTTTCAACAAAATAAATGCGAAATATAATTTTCAGATGACATTGGTAAAAAGTGAAGAGATAGTTTATTTTCTCACACGACTGCCCACCTACACTGTTCACAAGTTCATTAGAATTGGTTGAACACATGAGCCTGTTGTTACTGCTCAGGGTGTTGATCCGTATGCTTTATTATATCACTGTACTTTATTATATCAACTCTGTCGCTTTATTATATCACTGTACTTTACAGATTCGCTGTCTGCAAGCTTTAGCCTTTGCTCCTGTAAATATGGTTCAACCAGCGTTTGAAGAGTTGACTGCTACAACAAATGGCTGGCCTGATAGAGCTACTGCCATAGCAGATTACTTCCGAGACAACTATGTCGGTAATGGCCTAATTTTCTGTCTGCTAAGTTATCATTTGCACGTTTTCAATCAAATCAAATCTTTCATTATTGTTGCTTTAGTACGCTTCGAAGCGTGTAACGAGTTTACGTGGCCCATCTCAACGTCATTGCACCCATGCAGCTCAGCTAAATCTCGCAGTAGTGGCAAGCCGTTGGAAACACTGTTCGATTTGACCGGCCCCAGAGATTTGAACCTCAGACCTCCCGCTCCTTAGGCAACCGCGTTATCGCTCGAATAACTAGCCAGCACGTTTCTTTTTGATTTGGCGTTTATTATAATAATCAATATCTCAAAATTCAACAAATTTACGATTGCTACTAAAGTCAATACAGTATTTCATTCCCATTGATGTACGGTAGAGCAGTTTTATAAGCGTTCTATTACACATAGCAAACTTTGGAAAATTACGAAATTCACTTAGCAAAAAAAACGAGCTTAAATTTTAGTTGCTTTGTAGTAAGTAGTATAACCAAGACAGAGTTGTAAACGAGCCGACAAGTACGAGCCCGGAAAGGGATTTGAAACCAACACCAGGACCGAAAGAGCCCAAAAATTAGATTAGATGTACGGTCTGTTGCTCCTAATGAAACTAGTCATTGCTGATAAATTGTAGAAAACATAAAATAATAATGGTGACTGTTTAAAATAATCGCCGTGATGCTAAAAACGGGGTGGTCGTTCAGTGATGCAAACTTATTAGAATTACGCTTTTACAGAGAAAACACAAGTCAGGTACGTAATGTATATCAAACCTGAATTAAGCCCGCCGTTTTGCCAATCTTAAGCCTTAACTCGACCCGAAAAACCCGGCCCGGCTTAGAACTTATAATCAGGAATTGTTAGCAGCGGTTCCCTTTTTTTTTTTGAGATGTGAAAAAGATATAGCTCTTAATAAATTTCTAATAACCGTAACTTATAAAATAATTGCAATTAGTGTTTTAAGAAGTAAAGTGCTCTATTGTTGCCCATTCTAAGGCAGGAAAAATATCGGCCAAATTTTGTGAATTCAATTTCTGATTTTAAAATTTCGCATTTTTACCGAGATCGCAGACGTTAAGTTGAGTTTATAGCTTAACAAAGGTCTTTACAACTGACTCAACCTAAAACCTAATTTTTATTGAAATAAAAAACTATATACATACTTAAATAAACTTGAGATGACTCGTCAGCTGATTTTAAAGGTTTATTGCTATTACAAAAGCAACATCACTTTGCTACCCAAGAAATCGTAAATGAAAAGATGAAAATAAATTAATACAAACTTATTATTTGCTGCGTGTTTAGTTGCAATAAAATTAAAATTTTCTAATTTTGTTAAGGTTCTACTTCCAGTGATGGTCAGGTGAGCTTGGCCAGATTCCAACCTGACTGCTGGAACGTGCTTCACCGGCTGCAAACCTTCACCAGCCGCACAAACAATTCTGTGGAGGGTTGGCACCGAGGCTTCAATAACCTAGTTGGTGTGAACCACGTCGGCTTTTGGCGGTTCGTCGATGCTCTGATGTAAGTTAATCATAAATACAACTTCTCTGTGATTTTGACCAACATATTTTACACATAGGGGGCATTTTTGGTCTCATATTTTTAACTCCAAAATCAAACCTTATGGGAGTCCCAAATTTGGCTTGCAGGTTGGTGCAGCAGCTCATCAAAATTTTAAGAAAAGTTGGTTTTGAGTTAATGACGTTATTTTGGCGATGGCGTCAAAGGCAGTTTAAATTTTGTACATAAGTTTGTTTCTTGTACTTAATCATAAAATGCCCAAGTCAAAGTATTACGTCACGAAAAGGCATTGTGACGTCAATTGGGTTAAATGTTGGCTAAAATGATCAGATTTCGGTAAGTATCTTCGGATAAATTAAAAATCAAGAAACTTCCCGTCGCCTGAGCAACTTCAAATTTTCAGGAATTATTCAATTGTAATAAATTTTGATTAAAGTCAAATTACTTTGAAATAAAAAATCTTTTTATTTGAAAGGATTCATCATAAAAAAAAAAACGAGAAGGGGAAAAAATGCCCCTGTGCAAAATAAAGTTATAACTAGTATTTCTCCAGTCTGTAATAATTTGTAAGCAGACAGTCATTGACCTTAATCGGTAGAGATTTGTTTGATTCTCGAATCTGTTAAAACAAGGGTGCACAACTTTTTGAACAGAGGAGGAGTCCACGAGGACACATTTTGAAGTCCTTGATCTTGGCCTCAATGCTCAAGCCCTTGGCCTTGGCCTCAATGCTCAAGCCCTTGGCCTTGGCCTCGAAGCTTACAAATCCTCAAAAATGTCCTGTCCTCGGCTCGAGGACAGCATTATTTTTTGGTTGGCTAAAAAGGAAAATAACCAAACCAAAGACAACATAACTGCTAGTCTGTCAATTCGTTGTTTCCTTTCCTTATTTGAAAAATAATATAATTTGATAGCCAACTAAGCCAAGACATACTGAAACTTATTTTAAATGGCATCGTATGAAAGCTCTAATCGGGAAATACTAAACGCTTTCGGCGCAGGCGGTAATAACTGCAAAGCACTGAACCACATAGAATCATAACAAGAAATTTGGGGGTTCAAACACAATTTTGAGTTGTACAAAACAGTTGCAATATACAGCATCCATAAGATCTGGTGCATTTTTAGGCTTGTTGCATGTTTTTACATTATTTACAATTAATAGAAAATTACTAAGCGAACGTGTTCAGCTCTATGATTGGCCCTCTGGGTATATCTGAAATCGCAATCATAACTTTATTGAATTCTAATCAACAAATAAATTAATCTGATAAAAAGCTAAAACATTTGCTGTGCCGCGCACTGTCTACTACGCTAAATTCAATACAAAAAGGAGATTCAAATTTACAACAACTGAAAAGACAAAATTAGCAACTCTTATGGTTTGTAGTTGCTGTATTATATTGCTGCTGTTTGGTACAAAAAGCCAACCGCTGCTGCGAAATTATAATTTGGAGTTACTAGTTGTAAAACATGACCGAGCCTATTCTGCGTGTAAATTCAGAGAAAAGTATGTGCGTGATTTGAAATGTAATACAGTATTACCAAGAAAGGCGTGTTGATATTATACAACAGTAAATACTATATCACGATATAACTACCAAAACGTATTTTGGGAACGCCAACTTGTTCTGAAACTACACGAACGCGAAGAATTTGTAGTGAGTTAAGAAAGAACAACTCGAATCTAACTAACTAACTTTAGACTGATCAGTGGTCGAGTGGATAGAGCGTCTGCTGCTGAAACGGTAGACCTGGATTCGATTCCCGATCCGGTCAAACCAAAGACCAACTCTCCTATTTGACGCTTAGCATTAAAAGGGACAGTGTGAAGCTTTCATTGTGTGTGGTAGACAGGTGGCAGCTTGGCTTGAAGACTGAAAGGCCGCTTCGTTGTCTCCTGGCCAAAGCGACTCGATAAATGATTGATATTTTTTGAAAAAATTCACTAAAATTATGGGGACTTTGCTCTCGCCCCAGAACCCCGCTTTTTTTTCAAAGCCACAACGTTTGAGCTTACAAACATACCCGGTGCGCTTTTTCAATTTACTTTGAAAACATACATTCACAATATTTTGCGACAACAATTTTTTTAATTAAAAATTTTATTGTTTAAAAAAAAGATTTAAAAAATTATTTTAAATAGAACTACTATAATTACCTCTTGTAACAATTGTAACATTGTGATTACTCAATACTTTTTGGGACAAATTGTCTTATGATCTGATTAATTTAGGATTCCTTGCCTTTCTACGCTTATATTCATAGCTGTAGTCCTAGCTATACTGACGAGGAACAAAAGACGAATGTCGATTCCGAAACAGTATGTCTTAGGCTCCAAGTCAAAGGTTTGATTGTGCCCATAAGACTCTGGATACTGTCTAGTGTCTACAGCTTATCATTAATTTTAAAAAGTTTCGTGAAAAGAAATGGTTTAACCAAACAATGTGGTTTGCGTTTAGGAAACTACTAATAAAATGGGGATCCATGATCAGTGGACGTTTGCATCGGGGCCCTAACTGATGAAATTAAAGCCTTAAAATTGATCATTTCTACGTTTATAATATAACTATTTTGCCTTTCACGGGCTATGGCCTTGTTTCATCTCCACGATACAGCTACGATACGTAATCAACATCAACTGCTAACGTATAAAACTTCAAAATGGCATTCATTACAGTATTATCTTAAAATACTACTATTTTCAAATTATCATCAAAAACTTAACGAAATGCAATATTTTAAGCACTTTTGCGTTTAAAAATTTGGAAAATTTGCCGACCATAATTTAGAAAAATTGCTTCTTTTGTCCTTGATCTTGTTCTCGATCATTACTGTCCTTGGCCTCGAGAGGGTCTGTCCTCAAAAAGTCGGTCCTTGGCCTCGGTTTTTTTTTTGAGTCTTTGGACATGGCCTCGAACGTTGTGTCCTCGACTCCACCTCAGTTTTTCACTATTGCCGGCCGCAAAACATCCTATAAATGCACTAACGGCCGTCACTAGTTAAGGCCATTTTTTACGAATTTACGTTTCAAGCCTTAGAGTTTAACCTCATGTTAAAGATTGGAGAAACAAATTTTTAAGTTTGAAGAATTGATTCCAATCATAAATCACAAAAATGCTAGATCCGAAAAATAAAATGGTGAAAATATCAATTGGAAAATGCTAGATCTAAATGAGATATGCTAGATTTTAATTTCAAAATAATACGCTAAAAAACGCACTAAATATATTTTATTGCTGCTATTTTGATACTCGAATCCAGACAAGAAAAGGGTGAATTAAGTATTGCGCTGTGTTGCTAACCAACTAAAAGCAGGCGCGTAGTCAGAAATCTACAATGGGGGGCTGTTATTTTTGGCCGATTTTGACAAAAATTAGTGGTAATAAAACGTGGCATAGAGACTAGCAGTGAAAAAAATATGATTATACTCAGTGGCGTAGCCATGGGGCGGGAAAGGGGGGTTAAATCTCCCATTAGCCGGAAGAGTATGCAAAATACCACGTTGTTAGCCCTTTTGAGGCCGATTTTTGCTCTAAAAGAGAAAATAGCCCTCCCCATTGGCATTGGTGAATAAAAATTGTCTATTTTGACTTTGGACTTAAATTAACTTTGGTCACGAAAAACCGTTTCTCAGCTTGGGTGAAAACCTTTTCTTGTTCTGTCTTCACCTCAATTCGGTTACAAAAACTGATCCAAGTCTGTGTGAAAATCGTTTTAGTTTGGTTTTTACCTCTGAAACAGCCCCCCCATTGTAAATTCCTGGTTACACGCCTGATTATACTTGTTGAATTAATAGGCTATGTGGGAGGTAGCTATTGCAAGAATTTCGGTTCTCTTATTCATTAGCTGGTAAATCATATACTGTAATCTTGTACCGGTAGTTAAATAAAACTCTCAAGGAGTAATCTGTTTCGTCTATATTTTATTGAAAAAGAGGGGGCTAATGTAGGAAGTTAAAGCGAAATGATTGGTAATTAACCAATATGAATAGCTCCACCTTTCCCATATTCCTGAGGTTATAAGGATTTTTCAATAAGCGCTCAAATTTAAATACCAATTTTTGGCCATTTTTTAATTTTGTTTTTGGTTTCTGAGTTTTACTTCTGACAAATTAGCCCCTTTTCCCCACAAAAAAAACGTTTAAAATTTGCTTTATATCATTATTGAGTTTATTTTAGTGCAAAAAACAGTCTCAGAAGTGCTAAAAACGTGATGTTTCCCTTATTCTGCATTTTGGTCGGCAGGCCAATGGGGTGGAGGAGGACACAGCCCCACCTGGCTACACTACTGGCCAAAGGGCATAGGTCAACACGCCTTACCTTCAATATGATTACAGAACTATTATATTTTTATTGCATAACTTAGCATTAACTGAATCCTAAGCGGCGTAATAAACTAATACTTGCATGCAATTTAACTGCAGTTTCACGTCAAAACTTATTGTCACTTCTATTCCCTAAGTCAAGAATATTCACGTTATTTATATGCAAAAGGAACAATCTCGAAAAATCTAAGAAAAACTAACTCGCGAAAAATTTATATCATTGTAACGTAACAGTCAGAAATTAGTACATGGCATTAAACTAGCGTAATTGTTACAAAACAAAGATGAAGTTTGGGACTAAATTAGTCGAAATAACTGTAGCGTTGACAAGTCACGCAACTATCGAATGTAAACTTTCTGAAAAGGACTCTGCTAGGTCAACTGTAAGCGGTAAATAGTTACGCATTGGTAAAAAAACAGCTTTAGAGCATATCATCGTCTTAAATAACTGTACAGTTTGCAAATCGGAAATATTCCTAACAGTTATTTCTTAACAGTTACGTTGCAAAACATTTTAAACAATGCACAGCCTTCACGACGAGCATTTTGAAGTACAATTTCACGGCCGCAAAAATTTCCTTTTACAGCCGTAGGTTGTGCACCCCTGAGCTAAAACCAATAACTTTAAATTATAGATTGTTTGTTGACACAAACAGTACGTTTCCCTAACAGGAACCGAAGTATCATCTGTAAATTTTTGCTCTTCAGGTCTTTGAAGCCCTATTATGATTAACTCTAAATGGTAAACCTAAACCAAAAATGATCAAAAGCATGATGGCTTCACGTGGGCTTACTTAAAACTTTGTGTTAAATATCTTTAAAAAAAAACTGCCCAGCTTTGCAAAATCGCAGTCTCAATTTTACTTGAAAGCAAATCTAAGCCAAGTCATAAAAAAGGCAGTATGTGGTTTTGTTCAATTCGACGTTTTTACAGCACTGATAGTTTTTGAGTAGACAGGTATTTATACGTGAAACAACTGCCACAAAATTTTTGAAGAACCTTCTGATTTTTTGTTTTTAATAAGTGCTTGTTAGTGTGATTATAACCAGGGCCGTTAAAAGAAATTTCGTAGTAAGGCATAAAAACGAGGTCATTAAAATGCCAAAAAAGTTAGCAATAATGCATACCCAATAACGCATACATGTAGCCAAGCTGGGCCCAAAGGCCTGAAGCTCCAAATTGAAATGCCACTTTCGATGAAAATGATGATAAAAAAGCCTATTGTTCCTAGTTCCAGTTTCTTTTAGCATTTACGCGTACAAGAGTAATTAACAATAATATTAATATTGACGACAAAGACCCGGGTTCCTCAATTCAAACTTTTGCCAACCAATTTAAAGTATAACTCAGAAAAAATTCTTTTTTTTCTAAAAGTTGCAATTTCAGGTCCTCATCTTACCGTTTAGTGAACCTAATGCAATAAGATGATTAGTGAACATAAACAATCGACAAAATATTTTTTTTAAATAATTACCTACATGAAATGTTTATTGAACAAAGACATGTAAACGATTTCGGAATTAGGGCAGGGCTGCAACTAAGGGGGAAAAAGGGGGCGGTGCCCCTTAAACAAAAATTTTGCCCCCAAACTGTCCAGCATGCCCACCCAAACTTCCTTTCCCCTTGCGGCAGTTTCAAGATGGTGGCTTTTGTTTTGGGAAACCGACAGAGAACTCGGAGAAAAGAAGACCACATTGGCCCCAGGACCTTTTTTTTTAAGATCAACAGAGAACTCGAAAAAAAGTAGACAAGTCCAAAAATTTTGGCCCCCCTAGAAAGAAATTTTGCCCACTTTAGAACAATGTTGTAGTTGCGGCACTGAATTAGGGGCGAGCCATTTTACCATTCTTTTTTCCTTTTCGGCCTAGGCATAACACAAAAATCTCAGAAAACTTGTTAAAATCAATGTAATGGGGCAAATTTCATTTTATGTTTCACCTAGCAAAACAAAATTTTTGCTGCCTTGAAATCGTCGAACTCAAGATTTTAAATTTAAAATAACAAAAAAAGTTGATTATATTTCATATCCAGTAACATTTAGGGGTGTGTCGTTTCGATTCCATTTTGTTCATGTCATAGAACCCTAAAAAATCTGCGACACGCTACTGCAATAGCTTGAGCCCTATGGCTGTTTTATATGCTCTTTGCATTATTTGTTCTGCAAAACAACATGTATTTTGAATAAAAACTAAACATAAATAGTCTTAAGAATTGGGATGTGTTTGTTAAAATACATACAAGATCTTTTAAGCTCTGGAGCTCAGTTCCCACTCTCTTGAACCTTTAATTTCTTCCGGCAACAAGGAGTTCTGCTCCCAATATTTTTTAAAATTATTTTTATTTAAATTTTCCTACTTTGCCATAACTGGACGTCCACAAACTTATAATTGTTAAATTTTCAAGGCCAAAAAAAATCTCCCAAAGCAAATCTCCTGCCAGTAAATTATTAGCTACTGCTAAAAAATATTGCAGAGGGCAATATATCTTGCTCCCCTAATTAAGGCCATGGCGTTTATGCGTAAATTATTTTCTTAATTGTTATGGCCGCGAAAAGTAGTAGTTATTTTATTGTGTTTAACTAACTTGAATTGCAAAATAGCAAATCTTTCAAATCAATTGTGAATTGGTTAATCCGCAATATTTTTTTATTTAGAAAAGACGAAGCCCAACAACGAATAGAAATTGTCAAAGCCAGTCTAGGCGAACCCCAAAGAAAGCGGAAACGAAAATATGAGAGCATCGACGAAAGGCTGAGAAATACTTCAGCCACTTGGGGCACTCGGCCAACGTGCGACTTTTTAGAAACCATTGCTATGAATCTGCATTAGGTTTATTGCGGTGGTTTCATATGCATGTTGAATTAACTAATGTTTTTTTTACATTGTGACTTATTATTTTTAAATGTCCTTGTTGTATAATGTGTATTACTAATACTGTAAGCTACTGGCGTAACTTACTGTGGGCAGTGGCACAGGCGGAATTGATGTAGGCCCCCTTTTGAATTGACCGTTTCAAAGGTCTTTTTAGCCCCCCGCAGAGCCTACGAGAAGTGGGTTCAAGGGTCTAGGGGGGGCCAGGGCTTATGGTGCACATAATTTGTAGTAGATAATTCTCGCGTGCTTTCACGTACTCACTTGGTAATAGTTAAACTTTCAGCATGCAATTATCAGTTATACGCTTAGTTTGTTATTTAAACCAAATCCTCGTAAAGACCTTTTTCGTGTTCGACTATTTTTTGACCAAAAACTAGCTAGTCAGATTTCGGGCGGAACACAAAGTTTTTGTGCTTCCTAACAAAAGTTCTCTCTGAGGCCCTTCCCATTGTCTAAGTCTCCAAAATATAACCCAAAACTGCAAGAGTTTGAACTTGTTTTCGTCTTAATTTGATAAGGCCTGAGCATTTTAGTTCTTTCAAATAGCTTTGAAAAGTGCAAAATGTGATCGTTAAACAGCTATTTTTGCCCCTCAAAAGTTTTAAAATTATCCAGTGGCAGAGGGCCAAGCCGCTTAACTCGTAGAGCGTCGGGTTGCTAGGGGCTCTGCTGCTAGATCCTCGTCTATGATACGACTTACAGGGTTGCCACATCCTGGAAAAGTCCTGGATTTTTTTTTCTGTGGTGGAAAGTCCTTGAATTTTGTTTATAAGTCCTGGAAAAAGTTTGGAAAGTTTTCCCGTGATTTACCAGGACAGAATGTGAAGTTTTTTTTGTTGTTGTGATAACTGGTACCTTGTAATTGCACAAAGGTATTGTTGAAATAATTTGCATTATGAAGGTCTGTACTATTGTTGAAATAAATTGCATTGTGAAATAAAAGGGTAAATTTAAAAGCTTATTTTGTTAAAAGACAGAGCTTATTTTTATTCTGGCACACACATAAAAAAGTCGCTATCCTAGCCATAACCCAACCCTAAATCTAACCCTAACTGTATCGCAAGCTCCAATCTTAACATTAATCTTAAACCTATATAACCCTAATGTAGGTCTACCATACGTTTTTTAAGAGGATTTGTCGTCTTTTTCTGTAGGACACCAAAAAAGTAGCCAAATGTTTTCTGTTTTTAATGCTCAGCACTTAAAGGCGGGATTCGAAGACCAAACCGACCAAAAACGATATACTTCCATCCACACTCGCGTTCAGCTCCCGCCGACCTTAATACAACCCTACTGACAGCAGATCTTTTTTTTTTGAGATCACCATTTTCATAGGGAAGAATTGGTGCAAAAAAAAGTGGTCTCCAAAGAAAAAAAAGTCTTCAGTTTTTGAATTTTCTCTTGGAAAATTGTGTTCTCCAAAATAAAAAAGTCTTTAGTCAGTCCAGTTGGCCGGTATATACCTTCAGCGTGTTTGGTCTTTTGGGCTTCGATTTTCGAAACTGTCCTCTTTTTGGTCTATGAAAATATGGCACCCCTATCCAAACAATAATTTTAAAAAATAGAAGAGAGTAAATGAGTGCCTATTCTTCTGCTCTTTGCTCTCTTATTTTCTTTAAGCAGTTCTTGCATATTCGCCAGTGTATAAATAAGCACTTTCTTGTTGAAATGCCAAAATTTGCACTTTGCGGTGCAGTATGTACAAATTATTAAATATTATTAGGAAGAGTGAATTTATGAACAGTAATTTATTGCAATGCGATTCTCTAGTAGCAGTATTACTGCTAGTGGCAGAAGTGTAGTGGGCTGTAGGCCCTCCATTGGCCTGTTGGCTAAACACAATAAAAAATGTAACATTTTTCACCCTGCGAGTATACTTATGAGGCAGTTTTTTGTAGTAATATTGACTCCAAAGTAATTTAAAGCCACTTTTGAAACAGCATTTGGGGGGGGGGCTAATGATGGTCAAAAATAAAATCAGCAACAACTGACAAAAATGGCTAAAAATAAACAATCAATTTGATCGCATAGGCAAAATACTTAAATTAGGCTTTCTAAAAAAATTGTAAAGTGTCTATTCAGTATTTCATTCAGTTAATTATCAGTCATGTTTTTCAAATCTTGTTTCATTAGCCCCTTCTCCTAAATTATCTAGCGTTATAAAATGCTGACGACTTAAATTAATACTTGAGAGTTTTTTCAAAGCAAGCGCCCATTTGCACTTTAGGGTGCTTTGCTTATAGAGAAAAAGAGAGCAAGAGTGGTGGTCATTTATGCTTTTTCAAAAATTGTTATAGTTTGGGTGGGTGCCCATTTACGCTTTTTTAAAAAATTATTATGGTTAGGGTTTGGATTTTGAGTTTGAGTTAGAATTAACATTAAGGTTATAGGTAAGATTATAGTTAGATATGTTATGTTTGGGGTTGGGGTTAGGGCTAGAAGAGTGATTTTATATTTGCGCGCTGGTGTAAATAAGCTCAGCTTTTTTCAAATGAAGGGATTTTATGGTTTACCTGCTTGAAATAAAGCTAGGACAAAAGTTTCACCATTACCATTACCCACATACTTTAGCCCATTTATAAAACCAGTTCATTCATGCTTTCGCCGTGCTAATTTCTGCGCTTCATTTAAAATGCATTAATTTTTACCAAATTGGGCCTAAGATTAAGTTATTATTGCAAAAATTTTGTACGGTAGTCTTTTGTGCTGGGGGCTCAGACTCCCAATGGCCTCCGGCAGCTGGCAACTCCGTTCCTATACCCCAAGCCAAGCCCTCCCATTGCAGATTTCTGGCTAGTAGTCAGTACTAGAAATCCAAATGCGTGGCATTAAAAATTTTCTTTGATGACAAGTACAAAAAGTGGGTGCATAAAAGACTAATAGTGAAAATTAAATTTTAAGTCCTGTAAAAAAATCTTGCACAGTCCTGGAAAAGTCCTAGAAAATCATCTAAAAAAGTCCTGGAATTTGATTTTGCAGTTTCTGTGGCAACCCTGGACTTGGTTGCGCCAGTTTGGTCCGCACACCGCTCAAGTAGGACATTTTTCGTACATAACTATTAATTTTTGATTTGAGCTTTCTCCCCAGGGATATTTAAAGAAAAAGGAGATGTGAAAGCTTCTTCTGTGCTTTACATTATTTTAATTACAGTTTATTCACCAAGTTGTATTGGCTAGAAAACAACAAAGGGACACTATACGGTTTTCGAGTCCAGCTACCACCTGTACACTTTTTCATCACACTCAGTGTAGGCTTTACACTGTTCCTTTTTATTATTGAACGTCAAGTACGGAAGCTAAGAATACCAAGTTTTTTTATAGTCTTTGGTTTGAACCGACAGGGGAATCGAACCCGTTTTTACCATTTTAGAATCAGACGCTCTATCCATTCGATCATTGATCGCTTATGAGAAAGGATAATGATAGAATTACCATGTTTCCTCGAATCAATTTTGTTTCGAAAAATAGGACCACGGCTTGTTTTAGGGGGATATCATTATTTTCATTTATCAAAAACAAAATTATAAAGTAGGAAATTACGAGATTTTCAAAGACACAAGATATGAAAACCGATACCCATTAACGTATAAATAACACAGTTTTATTTAAAAACAGCCGTTCATACATGGAATAGTGGCGCGATCTTTATGTTGTCTCAGGTCGTTGAACTTTTTCCACTCCCACACCTTTTAAATTAACGATGAAAATATCATTATTCAGCTAATCTATTCATTAACTAGCACTACTTATTATCCTAAATTCCCACTATAACTTTTCAAGCACTAAAAACACACTCGAGGACAAAGAAATTTCGCTCTATTGCCTAGGTCTTTTTATGAGGGTAAGGGCTTATATTAAAATCATCTTTAGAATTCGGGCTAGGTCCTTTTTTTGGGGAAACACGGTATAATTTTTCAGGTTTTGCGCGTTAATCGAATTAATGTCAAATAATGGCGATAATCTGATTATCACAAAAAAATACCTAAATTATAATTCCCTTATTATCCATTTTAGTGTTAAGCGTAAAAGAAGCTTTGACATTCCCTTATTGTTGAACTGCTTGTCACTCCTCGTTTCAAAATTCTTATTGCTGCTTGCTACTCTAGTTGGGCACTGTTTAGATTTTGTTGACGTTGTTATTACCCATTTTATTACATATTCGAGTGACGATTTGTGCCCCCCACAGCCAAGCTTGCCCCCGCTTGACTCAAACCTTTGGTAATACGTCACTGTTTTACACATGTTTCTTTTCTTTTCTAACTGATAGTAAATTGTTAATTGCTGCAATTTGATATTTTCAGTCACTCTTATCATACAGAATGACAAAATAAAACTTTTTCAGTAATCCGGGAAACATTGATTTTCTTACCAGGTTTAGTTCTACCGCCGTGTACTGTACATTTCGGCATAGATTTTTCGCGTACCCTCACTGGAGAAAAACGATTACTATAGGGTTGATCACTGGATAAAAATTAAACTAACCAAATCTTAGTTATTGCGCCGTCTACAAAATAACAACAGCATTTTTACAATTTTTTTACCGAGAACGGAAAAATATGTAAACTTGGATTAAAATAATCATTTTTTAGTAAATTTGATGAGATCGTCATTATTTGTTTGAGTATGCCTATTATTCATGATTTCCATGTAGCCATCTTCATGTTAATTCAATAATTATCAAATTGGATCAGGCTTTTCCCACCTTTGGCCAGTTTTTGTGCGCAAACAATATTGTATGTGGTCAGCTGTTTGATCTTGCCTTCAATAAAAATTGAATGAGATGTGCTATCCCCGACAAAACAAACACTAATCAAAACCTCCAAGTCCTGCCAAAATGCAACTCCCGATTATCCGCTCGCTTCGCTGAAGAACTGAAAAAGCTCCAGATGATTTGCAAACGAAATGACTAACTTGAATAATCGCGGTTATGTATAAAATATATACTTACATCGATTTTTAAATGCTATGACTACTATGATCTAAGCACCGCAGATTGACCGAAATTGGATACCTCTTATTTAATAGAAAAGCTGCTACACTAATGCACTAGGATTTACCGGTAATCAAAAAAGTCAATGTTGGCTAATGGTTATTGAAAATAAAAAATTAAGATTTTTATAATTTTTTTCTAAAAATAATTTCTCCAAAATAATTTTTGAAAAGATGTAATTCTGGCAGTCGTAAATATCAAACACTAAGTTTTCAGCCAAATGTAATTTCAGCCAAATGTAAATTCTGGCAAATAAGTTTTCGGGGAAATGTATTTTCGGCCAAATGTACATTCTGGCAAATAAGGTTTCGGGCAAATGTAATTTCGGCCAAATGTAAATTCTGGCAAATAAGTTTTCGGGCAAATGTAGATTCTGGCAAGTGTAAATTCTGCCAAATGAGTCTTCTGGGAAATGTAATTTCTGGCAAGTGCATGTTCTGGAAAATGTAATTTCTGGCAAGTGCACGTTCAGGAAAATGTAATTTCTGCCAAGTGCACGTTCAGGGAAATGTAATTTTTGGCAAGTGCACGTTCAGGGAAATGTAATTTCTGCCAAGTGCACGTTCAGGGAAATGTACATTTGGGTTAATGCAGTTTCGGCCAAGTGTTTTTCGGGGAAATGTAATTTCGGGGAGGTGTATAGGATCCGTTATACAATATACCACATATGAGTAAATTACTCCTCATTATTACGTAATCTTTTTACAAGCTAATCTTCCAAACAGTATTTTTCCATTATAAAATTTGAGATACAGAGCAGACTCAACACCAAGCGCGCGGAGACCCACGACAAATGCAACAACTTTTGCGGCGCCCCGGGCGAAGTCTCGCGGCGGCGCTGCGGCGCCCAGTTTGGGAACCGCTGGGTTAGCCCATTAACTACTGCATAGTGCAACCGTCATTAAAGCGGTAAACTTTGGTTCGATTCCAGGTCGAACAAACAAAGCTGAAAACTTTAATCTTATTGCATTGATCGAAACCGAGCGACAAATCTAATCGGCTATTTTTTTAATTGTTTTGCGTGCTTCTGGCGTAAAGGCTACCAGCGCGGAAGCCTAAGAAACTGCAGTGTTTCAGCTTCGAATTATTAGGAAACGTCAAAAACATCATAAGTGACTTATTATTAAAAGCATAGTACAAGCCAATTGCTGGGTTTAAATAGCCAATATAAGCATGCTAGGAAACATCTTCTCTAGCTCAAGTGGTAGAGCAGTGGACCGGTAATCCAAAGGCTGCAGGTTCGAATCCTGTTGGAAGACAACTTTTTCGCATTGATGCTTGTTTTAAAGTAGTCGCCGTTCTGGTGGTTCTTTCCTAGGCTTCCGCGCTGGTAGCCTTTTTTAGGCCAGAAGCACGCAAAATGATCAAATATTAAAACTCTGGCCTGTAAACGTCAAAAACATCATAATTGATTTATTATTAAGAACGGCTATTTCTTTCTAGCCATCAGAAATGACAGACTTATTCGAGCGCTAGTTTAAGTGATTCCCTACCGAAGCAACAGGTCTCGTGGGCTCTGGATAATTCAACGCAAGTTGTCCTTTTATCAACTATGGTGCAGATACAAAAACATGTAAATTAGCTGTAAATAATACACTTTTCTGACGTAACAACTTTATATTGCAAAAAAACTAAATTTATGTACAATAGAATTAGAGCAGTGCATATGATGCAGAAAAACACTAAGTTTCGTTAAGAGGAGTCGTTTTCTGCAATAGGTGCTAAAACTACGAGTACAATTGCGGATGTACCAGCCAAATTTCAGTTGTAGTTGATTAATTAAAAGTAGTCGAGTTGGTCGTAACAAAGTTGGTTAAGGTTTAAAGCGAAGTACTTAACTTTAGTGTTTTTTAAAACAGACTCGAGTTCCACTTTCTGAACTTAAGATCTTAAACTGCTTTTGAGTTTTATTCGAACATTGAACTTCAGCTCAAATTAGACTCAAGTGCAAGCATGCTCGAAAGTTGGCACTTAGTCTTTAAGGATAATAATAATCAAAGATTTATCACAAGTAAGCTTTCAATACAGCAAGAAACGTATAGAGAAAAAGAATAAAGTAAAAAAAAAAAAGAACAACAACAACAATGAATCAGTTGGTTAAATTGAAGGAGAAAATACCCAGTGGAAGATATTAATTTTTAGAAAAAGTAAAGAAGAATTTTAGCCTAGTTTCTAGTTTCCCAGCTGACTTACTTCATTACTATTAAAACCATTTTGTCATTATTACGCCACAAGCAGCTATGGGCAAAGGTAAGCGATATAGTACTCGAAATAGCCTATCTTTTGCTGAAGAGATACCAAAAAAATCTGTAAAAGAACTAATCGATGAGGCTGTGGCTCTTCTAAGGTCAGAGTATGATCAAGAAATTTGTGCTCTCAAGACAGAAATTGTTCAAATTAAGGAGAGTCAATCATTCTTGAGCGAGAAATACGATTGCTTAAAGGCCATCTAATGTCTGCAAACCAATGCACTTAAAATGCAATAAAAAAGTATTACTAATCGAATGCTGAAAACCTGGTTTAGATGCACGTTCTCAGTTTCAAGCTTTCGCGTTTTTAAAAAGTGACATGACGTCATCAGACCCAGGCGTTTGGTGCCTTCGACTAAGTTATCTTTGCAGAGGATAGGCGATTTTGGAAAGGCATGTTGATAGCAGCTTGCTACTCAAAAAGTGTTGTGCAAAAAAGGCGTAATTAGCTCAAAGTGAAGTCGAAGGCACCAAACTCCTGGGTCTAATGACGTCATGTCACTTTTTAAAAACGCGAAAGCTTGAAACTGAGAACGTGCATCTAAACCAGGTTTTCAGCATTCGATTAGTAATACTTTTTTATTGCATTTTAAGTGCATTGGTTTGCAGACATTAGGTGGCCTTTAAATGAAGATTATAACAAGCTGAAAAAAATTAACGCTGAACAAAAAGCTGAAATTACTGCCCTAAAGTCTGAATCATCAGATCTGAAAAATACCAGAATCAAAGAAATTGAGAAAATTGATAACTTAGAGCAATATGGACGGCGACAAAATTTGGAAATAGCCGGCGTTCCGATCCAGGACGGAGAAGACACGAACGCTGTTGTTATGGAAGTTGCGAAGCTGCTAGATGTTGACATTTTGCCCAGCCGCATTTCTTCATCTCATCGCTTACCAAAGAAGATTGGCCAAAATGGAAATGTAATTCGCACTCCGCCCATCATAGTGCGCTTTACTAACCGAGACATTCGAAACAAGCTTTATGCTAACCGCAAGCAAACCCGAACCTTGGATCTTAACAAATTTTCAGTCAATGACACAAAGAACATTTTTATCAATGAAAACCTCACGCAATCCCGTAAACGGCTATTTTGGAAGACTAAGCAACGAGCGAAAAACGAAAATTGGAAGTATTATTGGACACACAACGGCAGCATACTTGCAAAGAAGGACGATGACACTGATGCAATTCCCATCAAAAGTGATCTGGATTTGGACTTAATTAAAAATTAAATTGTAACATTATAGCTATTTTGATTAGTGCAATATCATTACATTCCCTCTCGTTGGAGACAATAAATGTTTAAACCATAATTTATCTAGCAATATTGATTTAGTTAACAGTGCTTTTGATCTACTAACTAGCAACTCAGAAAAATGTGCATACCACAATCATTTTGATGTGCTTAGTAGTAATTCCAATTTGAAAGATTCTTTAACTATTATTCACTTTAATGTCCGCTCACTTCAAAAGAACTTTGATGCTTTTCATGAATTTCTCTGTAATCAATCTTGCTCACCTGATATTATTTGTGTAACGGAGACTAGATTAAAAAATCAACCTTTTTTTAAATATCGATATTTCTGGTTATACTTTTATTCATATTGATTCACCCACTACTGCTGGCGGAGTTGCGATGTATATTAGTAATGCACAACAATTTTCAGTGATTACTAATTTACAATTGACTGTGAATGAATGTGAAAATATTTGGATAAAATTGCATGATAGTAATGTAATCATTAGTACTATCTATAGACATCCAAAAAATGATGCACAAGTATTTATTGATGCATTAAACACAAATCTTGAAAAAGTTAGAAGTAATAAGGTATTTTTAGTAGGTGACTTTAATTTAAATATCAAACCTCTTCCTGATTCGAAATTTCCGGATAGGCATGCATCTAAGTATCTTGATATGCTGATCAGTAATGGCTATTATCCTCTAATCAATGTACCAACTCGTGGGACTGACAATTCGTCGACGATCATTGATCATATTGTTACTAATGATCATACCCATAATATTTTACCAGGGGTAATCAAAACCGATGTAACTGACCATTATCCTATTTTTTGTACAATTTCAAACTTAACATTAAAAAAATCTCATAAGCCGACTTTTCGGTGTGATTTTAGTATGTTTAATGCGGATGACTTTTGCAATCACTTAAACAATGAGATAAATTCATTTTTCCTGACAATAAGCTATATTGACGGAAATAATTTCGATGCCATATTTGATCACTTTCTTCAGTTATTAACTAATGCAATAACTCTGTATGCGCCAATGAGAAAACTTACTCGCAAACAGCAAAAATTAATAAATAAGCCTTGAATTAGTCGTGGGATATTGAAGTCGATAAAAACAAAACAAAAATTGTACTTATCACATTTTGTCAATAGTAACTTGGAACAAAAACAACTCTACAAAAAATATGCTAACAAATTAACTAAAGTCAAATTTGCTGCCAAAAAACTCTATTACCAGGATAAATTAGAAACTTCAAAAAACAATACAGCTGAAGTTTGGCGTATTATTAAGTCTTTGCTATCTTCTTCCAGATCAGATGCTAATCTTCCACAAAAATTAAGACACAAAAACACTTTTACTACAAACCCAACGCTTATTGCGAACAATTTTAATGATTACTTTAGTGATATTGGAAAAATATTAGCAGATCAATTGAAGCCTATTAGTGAAAATGAACATACTAAGTACTTAACAAAACGCCTTCACCAATCTCTCTTTCTCACACCAACCACTTCCTTTGAAGTTTTTAATCTCATATCAGGTGTAAAGAATACCAAATCAACTGGCAAGGATAATATTTCTGCTTATTTTCTTAAGGTGGCTGCCAAAGTTATTGCAGCACCACTTGCTCAATTATTGAATTACACTTTCCTTTTAGGAATTTTTCCTGCTTCATTAAAAATTGCTAAAATAATACCCATTTATAAATCTGGTGATAAATCCAATGTAAGTAATTATCGAACAATATCTATACTTTCCCCAATTTCTAAAATTCTTGAAAAACTTATTCATGTCAGAACAATCAATTTTTTCAATAAACACTTGGTCTTGCTGCCCACGCAGTATGGATTTAGGGCTAATCATTCAACATTTCATGCTCTGACTGATGTATAAACTTCATTGTATGATAATATTAATGATGAAAAATACACTGCTCTATTGTTACTTGATCTCAAAAAGGCTTTTGACACAGTTAATCATAAAACTTTATTAACCAAACTAGAACATTATGGAATCCGTGGACCAACACTTGATTTGTTTGCTTCTTTTTTGACAAATAGATTTCAATACGTATCTTTAGAAAATCACCAGTCAAATCTAAAAAAAATTAATTATGGTGTTCCTCAAGGTTCTGTATTGGGACCTCTTCTTTTTAACGTTTATATTAATGATATTAGTACCAGTGTTTCTTGCACACCAAGACTGTTTGCTGATGACACCTGTTTAATTGTAGATGATAAAAATATAAATGATCTTCATAAAAAAATTACGACTGAAATTACTTCACTAAATAAGTGGATGATAGCTAACAAACTAACTCTTAATTTATCAAAATCAAATTTGATATTAATACAACCAAAAAGTAGAGGTCATAGAACTAACTTATCCTTAATTTCGTCTCCATTTGTTTCAAATCTTGCTTCTGTCAGCATGTCAGAATATTTAGGTCTTATCTTTGATAATTCCTTGTCTTTTGAACCTCACATTAACAACTTGGCCCGCAAGCTATCTAAAGCAGTGGAATCCTTTCGAAAGTTAAAGTGTATTTAAACACATCGGCCTTATGTAGTTTGTACTATGCCTTATTTCACTGTCATATTCAATATGGGATAATCACTTGGAGCTCAACGTATAAAACGTATCTTAAGAAATTAGCTACTCTTCAAAACAAAGCAGTAAAAATTGTAGGTAATGGAACGTGGAATGATAGAGCAACTCCTTACTATGCAAAACTTAAAATTCTTAAATTACAAGACTTAGTTAAACTAGAAACTGCAGGCATTTGTTTAAAACTATAAATCGGGACAACTTCCACCTACTTTTCAAAATTATTTTATAGCTCTTAATAATATTCATGTTAAACCTACCAGAGCTACCTCCTCACATAACTTTTTTGTACCTTTTTTTAAAACTTTGAAACTTCAAAGGTCTATTAAATATCTAGGTCCAAAAATATGGAATTCGCTTGACCTTGAAATTAAAAATTCTAAATCTCTAAAAACATTTAAATCTCGACTGAAATACTCATTGCTAGAAAGTTACCACAATTAAATTGGAATGACTATAAAATTTGTGTTCTATCTGTCCATAAAAGACCTATAGAATTTGACTTGATAGTGTTTAACTTCTTGCTCTGTATACAACAAGATGTACGTGTTTGTGAATCATTTTAATTGACTTAAACTGTGTGTATTATGGTGCCTTGTAATTGCACCATTTTCTAATGTAAATAGTACCATTTTTTTTGTTTGTTTGTAAATAAAAATTGTATTGTTTTCTCTTTGTGTCCTAATTTTTCTGGTGTTATGCAACCTCGTTCTAATGTTAATATATGTATGAAACCTCGATCTGGGTTAGCATTAAATGCAAACTTTGTTTGGCCAAGATTTTCTAAATTCCTTCTCGTAACTTTTGTAATTTTATTCATAAGGGTAGAAGTAGACTTGAAGACTACATTGGTCACTTCGCTTCTTCCCTATTGCCAGTAAATATTATCGTCAACATGCTTTGCTTTTGCTTTAATTCGTGATTTTAAACTTCGCTGGCTTTGAAATAAATTACTACTACTACTACTACTACTACTACTACTAATGCTACAAAACTAGATACTGCGGTCATCTTGACCGAAAACCGCAGTGTTTCAGCTTCAAATTATTAACAAACTTGCCTTTAACAAAAAACAACCAAAAACCAGCGTACAAGCAAAATGCAACTATTTGATGATTTTTGTTAAAAGCATTTCAGTCTTAAGATTCATTTTTATTGTACGTTTCAAACTAACTAGGTTCATCATCAGTCGACTTCGTTACATGAGGCTTTGCAATGGTGTTGATAAAATTTTTAACACCATTTCATCGTAAAAGATATCGCGATTGTTGTGATGATTTGTACCTTGTAATAATATTCGTGATACAAGCATTTGTGACGCAATAAATTTATGCGGTTAAGATTTTCATCAACATTTCTGCAAAACCTCTCGTGAAAAGGTTGAGTGAGTTCAAAACGACTAATTAAAATAGATTTTGAGGCTGCATTGCGTTTGGTATTTTAAGCCCGTCAAAGCAAAGGCTATTACGCAGTAGCTTAGCTAACAAACTGGCTGAATTATCGATAACTAAGTCAAACTACATAAACAGTAATCCTCCATTATCTCACAACAAACACTACAAGAGCAAGTTAAAAATCTTTCATAGTATTTTTTCCACATTGGGAATCATTTATAGGGTTATATTATACGAAGAAAGTCAAATTTATATTCGCATATCATGCTCATTTATGATGATCTCAAGTACGCGCAAAACATACGTATTTTAAAAAATTAGTAATTTTTGCATTGCATCAGATGTGGAGCACTTTAAAAAAGGTTTAGGAGCGCTTTAAAAAAATAAAAGTTAATTGCAAACTGTACAATTATTGTAAAAGCAATCAATAATTGCTACAGTTTGCAATTAACTTCTATTTTTTTTAATAGTAAGCAATATCAGCATAATAAGAAAAAACTGCGAACTACACAGCCAGTAGCATAAACTCCTGGTTCACTTCTACTTGCAATTGAAATTAATTTTATCCACCAAGTTGCCTGCCTTAACTGCAAGAGAGCTCAAGGCATTACAATCTTCAAGTCGAGCGCGCTCTGCCATGCAATAGGTAGAAAGAGATTTTGCTGGGCAAACAAACGGGGCGGAGCAGAAGAAAACGTTTCATACATTTTAAACTGGAGTTTGGTACGCCCTAATTTTTTTTTTTTTTTTTTCAATAAACTATTTTACCCATTCTGTAAACCGAACCTAATGGCGAAAACTAGAAAATTAAATAGGGTTTAGCTTTGTAATATTTTTTTGTTTTAAACGAAACGGAAAATTAGGTTTTTCAACATTCCAAAATGTCAATGAAATATTTTGTTTCCTCAAAAAATTTATCCAAAATAATGTAGAGTGATTTATGAGTCGTTTCGGTTATTTTCGTTCAACCATTGTCAATCTTTTATTTGAAAAAGATTGTCAATCTTTTATTTGAAAAAGATTGACAATGGTTGGAAGAAGTTAATCGAAACGTCTCAATTAATATGTTCAACAGAATTTTGGCTCAATTGATTTTGGCTCTGCAAACTTTGTGACTTAAGGGAGCTGTAAAGGAAGCGCTTGATTTGTCTTTGACAATTGGCGTGACAAGATGTGACGTTTATTTTCTTACGCTTTTAATTCAAAACTTTTTATGCAAACTACTGTGCGCCAGAAACATCGTACTCAGTTTCTAAATTGCCTGCTTTTTCCATTTCCTTCATACAGAGACCAATGCAATGATTTAGGTCTGCTGCATACCGGTTACGTTTAAAAGACGAGTTTTTGTAGATTAGTAAATTTTTTTGAAAAAGTTTTTTTAGCGTCTTCTGGCTTTTTATAGTTTTCATTAAGCTCTGAACTATCTAATAGTTTATGTTTCCGACAAAACTATCTGTTAAAGCATTGGACAATAAATTTTTGTTGATCAGAATTTTTTTTTTCAAAAAACTGTTTAACTTCTAATTTTGCCGAATAAAGCAAACACTTTCCAATCAGAAAATTGGCGTCAACAATAATATCACGATCAAATTTGACATTGGGCGATGATTTTTCATAGATTTTTACAGCATTTAAAAAAAATTTTTGCTTCTTGTGGTTTCATCATTAAATCAAACAGCAGCCAATCCAATATAATTTGTCTGTACATGATCATTTGTGGCATCGGATGATGGTTTTTCATAGATTAGTAAAGCAGTTTGGAAAAATGCATTAGCTTTTGAATTTTTCACGTCAACCTACTGTAAGAGTGACGAATTTGATAAATTTCGTTCGCAACGTCACGATCAGCAGTGACATCGGGCAATGATTTTTCATTGATGGATTTTAGCTTCTTCCGGTTTCTTCGAGTCAACCAAACAGCGACCAATCCAAAAATTCATGTTTGCTACATTGCGATTGATTGTAATATTGGGCAATACTTTTTCTTTGATCAGTAAAGTTCTTTCGAAAAACTGATGAGTTTTTTCTCATTTTGCCGAATCCAACAAACACTTTCCAATCAAAAAGTTTGTTTCAGCAACATCACGATCAGTTGTGACATCCAGCCATGATTTATTCTAGATTATTAAAGCAGTTTGGAAAAATGCTTTACTTTCCTCTGGTTTTTCTATGTCAACCAAACAACGACAAATCCAATGATTTGTGTGTGCAACATCACGATTAGTTGTGACATCAGGCGATAATTTTTCATAGATTAGTGAAGCAGTTTGGAGAAATGCTTTAGCTATGGTTTCTTCATATCGAATAAACAGCAGCCAATCCAATGATTTATGCTTGCAACAACACGATCAGTCGTGACATCGGGTGATAATTTTTCATAGATTACTTAAGCAATTTGGAAAAATGTTTTAGCTTTTTCTGGTTTCTCTATGTCAGCCAAACAGCGGCCAATCCAATGATTTGTGTGTGCAACATCTCGCTCAGTTGTGACATTAGGCGATAATTTTTCTTCAATTGGTAAAGCAGTATGGAAAAATGGTTTGGCTTCTTCTGGTTTCTTTATGTCAACCAAACAGCGACCAATCCAATAATTTGTATGTGCAATATCACGATCAGTTGTGACATTGGGCGATGATTTTTCATAGATTAGTGAAGCAGTTTGGAGAAATGCTTTAGCTTCTTCCGGCTTCTTCATTTTAACGAAACAGAGACCAATCCAATAATTGGTGTGTGCAACATCACAATCAGTTATGACATCGGGTGATAATTTTTCTTCGATTGGTAAAGCAATATGGAAAAATGTTTTAGCTTCTTCTGATTTCTTCATTTTAACCAAACAGTGACCAATAAGGGTATTCCTTAAATTTTTTTTTTAGAATTTAATTTAGAAAAAGCAAAAGTGCCAGTGGATGAACTTTTTATTATATAGCAAGAATGATTTTTTAAAATTAAAAAAAGTTTCCCCACAAACGTGATTTTCGGTCCCCACATACCTCTAATTTTGTGCTTTTTTGTTTGCAGTGCTTTACTACGTCAAACAACATGCTTAATACCCTTTTGGGAGGATGACCCTTACTCTTACACAGACTTTAAAAAAAATTTGGTCAAAATCGACCAATGGGGTCAAGAGATATAAGCAATTAAGTACTCTAGTTGCACAATACTCCCTCTAGTGGCAGAAATTCAAAATGCTCTATTTTTGGGGGATTTGTGTAAAATTAGTGTCTAATCCTACATTTTCGGTAACGACGAATTGAATGCAATGATTAGTTTTACAGAATTTTGCGAATAGAGGGCAGCAAACATCATTTTGGCAGTTGAATTACTGGTAGCTTTATGTCAAGTTACGCCAAACAGGGCATTTCGTTGTAAGTTTTGAAGATCTCTCTTGCTCCATACCCTTTCTGATGACTCCTTTCCATATTGCAGATTGTGTGGGAGCTACTGTTCCATCAATGATTTTTGAGAGAATGTTGGATGCTTTTTTTTGTAAGAAACCTCTAGGACGGGTTACTAACTCGACTGATTTTTTAGTCATTTGTCATCTATATCTTTTAGGTGGCTCGTTTTCTATGTTTGTTATATTTGCGTAACTTGACCCATCACTGCTTTCATATTCTGGAGCTTCCACTATCATTGTTGTTGAAGGTTCACAACTTTCATTGAAAGGTTTCTTCAGAAGTTTTTTTTTTTTGAACGGTGAATGGTGCTCAAGGGAGCCATTTTGTTTGTGATATATCCAATACTAACATTAAATTTAACTTGATTTTGATGTAGCTTCTTGTCCTTCTCGCACAGCCACTCTCCATCCGATTTTGTTATATCAAATATCTTTGACATCTCTGCTTCAAATTTGCTGGTAGGTCTGCGCTGATATTTTTCATATTGCTTGATTAGACAAGTTAAACGATACATTACGCCTTTTTCTGTTAAGAGGGAAAAGTTCAGTTTTGCCCAAAGACCAGTAAGCTCTTTGCGTCCGATGGAAAGTCTATCTTTCTTTGACTTGGTGCTCTCCAGCAAAAAGTAGTAACGGCGGAGTATATGTTTTTTTAAGGGCATACGCACAAAATCAGTCAAGCAGTCAACCTTTGGCAGATGTCTCCTTGTGGGTTCTTGCAAGGAGAGACTTTTGGCAGGTAGATTATCAGTCAATGAATAAACACTTTTTTGAATAATTCTAGCTGATTTATGATACGCCATAACTCTACACAAATAAGAAAATTATTTGCTCATATAAAGGTGACTCACCTGTTTGGTGAGTAAAAGAAAAAAATCAGTTTATAGTTGTTAAATATAGCAATTATTCTTTTAGGTTTTCTGTCACTGAAAGCTAAATCTGCAGTACTCAGTAAGATGTATCAGGTCAAACCATTAATAGCTGATCTGGGATAGCAGGTATGTGATTAAATGGTTAACAAGTCTAACGTATTGCATGGGAAGCACTGATCTAAATTTTTTTTCTCAAAAACACAATCAAAACTCACTATGTGCCTGTGAACCAGGCAGGGTTTAATGTTTGCTAGTCAGCAATCAAACCAAAACTTCACAACCAGAAATGGAGTCCTCGAGGACGTCCTTGGCCTTGAGAACGTCCTCGAGGACACATTTTGAAGTCCTTGGCCTCTAAGGTCAAGTCCTTGGCCTAGAAGCCTCAAGTCCTCGAAAATTGGCCTGTCCTCGGCTCGAGGACAGCACTATTTTTTGAATTGTTAAAATTTTGTGGAGCGCCTGAAAAATTTTTGGGAAGACGTTATTTTTTTGAGATCGCCTGAAAATTTTTGGTGAAGACCTTTTTTTTGGAGAGCACTTGCGCTTGTGTCCTTGGTCCTTGGCCTTGGCCCTGAGCATTTCTGTCCTTGGCCTCAAGAAGGTCTGTCCTCGGAAAGGCTGTTCTTGACCTTGGTCTCGGATTTTTTTTGTGTCCTTGGCCTCGAGCCTTGTGTCGTCGACTCCACCTCTGTTCACAACTAGGTAATAGCTTATCTAAGAGCGATTACATAAGCAAAGGCAAAAGGTTTTTTTTCTAGACTTATGCTGAAATGCACAGCTAGATATAATAACGGCCCAGAACCAGCAATCCTTGGATTGCCAACCTTACGCTATTACTTGCATGCAAGTGAAACCTGAACATTGAGCTCAAAAGATCATTATATTTTAGTTTTAAGTTGTCATAAAACTACTAAAACATTTATTTGCAAAAAACGTATGCAACGTAAAAGCATATACTGTAATCACCAATATCAATCAAATGATGTTAGCTGCCCCCTAGTGGCAAAATTCTGTAAAACTAATTATTGCATTCAATTTGTTGTTACCGAAAATGTAGGATTAGACACTAATTTTACACAAATCCCCCAAAAATAGAGCATTTTGAATTTCTGCCACTAGAGGGAGTATTGTGCAACTAGAGTACTTAATTGCTTATATCTCTTGACCCCATTGGTCGATTTTGACCAAATTTTTTTTAAAGTCTGTGTAAGAGTAAGGGTCATCCTCCCAAAAGGGTATTAAGCATGTTGTTTAACCTAGTAAAGCACTGGGAACAAAAAAGCACAAAATTAGAGGTATGTGGGGACCGAAAATCACGTTTGTGGGGAAACTTTTTTTAATTTTAAAAAATCATTCTTGCTATATAATAAAAAGTTCATCCACTGGCACTTTTGCTTTTAAAATTTTTTTTAGGAATACCCCTAGTGACTATCCAATAATTTGTGTTTGCAACATCACGATCAGCTATGACATCGGGCAATGATTTTTCATAAATTGGTAAAGCAGTTTGAAGAAATGCTTTAGCTTCTTCTGGTTTGTTCATGTCGAACAAACAGCGGCCAATCCTAAAATTAGTTTCAGCAAGCAAGATTACGATCAGTTGTGACATCGAGTGATATTTTTTGCGGATCAGCAAAGCTCTTTGAAGATAAGCATTAGCTTGGTTGAGCTGTTTTAAATTTCTTAAGCGTTTGCCCAATCCCAAATTTACCTCTGCTATGTTAGCATCAGTTGAGACATCTTTTGACCTTTTTTTTCAAAAATGGCTAAACTTCTTTCCAGGTACAATTTTGCTTTTTTCGTTTCACCCATGGAATTTAAACAGCCACCGGTAATACTTAAAGTTGAAGCAAAATCAAGGTCAACGTTGACATCAGGTGATGTGTTCTCTTTAATTTCTAATACTCGTTGCAAGTATTTGAAAGCTTCTGCAAGTTTGTTGTTTTTCCATAAACATTGACCTATCTCATGTGATGTCATTGCAATATCTCTGTCATGTCCCACATCGTTTGACGCATTTTCTTGGATTTGAAGAGATATTCTCAAATATTTCATTGCCTCTTCATATTGGTACATGGATGTGTAACAGCAACCAATATGGTGGTAAGATGAAGATACATCACGATCAACAATAATATCATGTGAAAGTTTTACTCAGATCTGCAATGAGCTTTCAAAATTATCTTTTGCTTTTTCATATCTGAGCAGATGATTTAGGCAACAGCCAATTTTATTTTTCACATCTGCAATGCTCCGATACTTAACTTGGTCTTGCTTCAGTTGTTCTGGTGTTAATCTTCGAAAATCTGAATGTTTGTAATTCAAGGTTTTCAGAGACTTTTCATAGCATTCAATAGCAGCATCGAAGCAATTCCAATTCTTCAAATGATCACCTGTAGTTATGAGATTGTTTGCACGCTTGATGTTTTGATCCCTACTGAAGCTAGCACTTTGATGTATGATTTGTTTAGGAGGGATGTTTTCTTCCATGTTGGTCAAGCATTTGTTAAAATCAAATTATCTTTGATTTGAGTTTTCTGTTTGTTGAATGTTTTGCAGTAAATCATGCATTTGGTCGTAATCATTTACGAAGAATGCAAGACTGATGTTGAAAAGACATGGATTTGAATACAAGTGGATTTTTTTCAATTCTGAACGTTTTGAAATGTCGCATTGCAACGCGTATGCAATTCGAAAGTAGCTAAAGGTAGCTTGTTTGCCGATTAAATTTACAAACGTTTGAATGGAATCAATGATGTCATTTTGTCGTTTGCTCAACATGTACCATTTCAATCGTGCTAAGCATGCCAAGCTGACTGCGAACATTATTTTGTTACTAGCAGCTTCACTAAATTCTCCTCTGGCAGTAAGTTTTCTTAGTATATCAAAGCATGAGTTAGCATGAATTTTATGGAGACGTCCCATCTCTGATATGAGAATTGTAGTACTGCGATAAACTACGTCTTTCACATTGAATGGTTGTGCTGGGTTGATGTTTGCAAGTGTTTGGCGAGTTGCAAATTTTTCAAGGTCTTTGGTAATTTGTCTTTCCATCGAGTTTTTGATATTTTCTTCTGATTCGCATTCAATTAGATGACAAACTCCTTTCTAAAACTCTTCAAACACTTTTTCGTTGCCATACACATGACAGGTTTTTGTGAGGATTGTGCTCAAGTGGTAACCATTCTTTAAGCTTTCTTCGCTGTTTAGATATTTCAGCATTTCATGGACAGGTTTGATGAGCTCCGTTTCCCAAGGTTTGAGTTTGGTCAGCTGTGTTCGTCCGAGAGGGAATTTGCATGCATGAGGCATCATTCCATCAAAGCATATCCCACGTTTTGTGATCTTGTCAAAGAACCAATCACCGTTTGGGGAGTTTTTGTCGTGTAACGAAGAAATCGCAACGCTTGGTACGATCGTTTCACCAAGATTAATGAGAACTACCTGATAAATGACCGAAAACCATCGAAAATAATTGGACATGTGCGTGTATTCGTCACTAGCAGTGTTCATTAAAATCATATTTTCGAAATCAGAATAAGGTGTTATTTCGTTACGTGCCAGCGAACCCATTCCTGCCAGGGAGAACTCACAAGGAGGTTTCCCCATCACTTGCTCCACATACTTCCCAATACCTGCCATGATATTTTTGTAGTCAACTGCCAAATTATTTAGAAGTTCCTCAACATCACTGCTGATATCTGGTTGCATAGCTTTGAGTTCTTCCTCGGAAATATTCTCTGGACTTTTTAATATGTGTTCTAGTTTTTGTTCCACTTTGTCTCTCATCAATTTGATAATTTGTGCGACTTTTTCAGTTTGTTGAAGCAAATTCTCGTCTTTGCGTTCTGCACCAGCTTCCAGAAGTAAATTTGAGCAGAAGAGTTTTAAATCATTTTTGATTTGTTGATTAGTTGGTGACCTCACAATAGCAGCATTGAGAAGAGCAGCACTCTTGATCAAACAAATCATCCGATCTTTAATGTTTTTCGGTTTTCGTTTCTTATAAACTTTGGCCAGTTTATGAAATATTTCAGCAGATTTATTGAGGTCGATTTCATTT
>CAWYPQ010000423.1:0-70576 GCA_963965965.1 Trididemnum nubilum
ATCACTAAAATTCGGTGTGAAATGTAACTCAAATTTAATATTTGCGAAATTGAATTTCGGAATTCGTACCGTATTTTTTTGTACGCAAGAATTTCAAACTTGGAAAGCTTTGAATTTGATCAACCCCACTAATAATACGAGCAATTATTCCTAAGCAAAAAAAGACTAAAAAAAAAAAGAAAAAAAATATGTACACTATATACACTATTTACAGTTCAAGAATGCAGCTGCTATACTCGTAATGCAGATGGTCATGACTATGTTACAATTAAAAGCGATGAGGGATTTACATTGCCTGATCCTAATCTAAAAGGTCATGGAGTCTGTTACAAAACCAAATACAAATAGAAAATATTATGAAACAGTGCAATAACGATTGCATTATATACCACGTACAGTTCAAGGATCTATAATATAACAGAATGTCGTAAAAAATGGCTGGCGTTTTATGCACAATAAAAAAAAAAAAAAAGAATAGCGATGACAGAAATGCATAGCTTATTCCTTTCAAGCAAAGACAGTGGTGCTTGAAGGCAAACAAAAAAACTGTTACAAAGGTATGAATTCCCACTTTTATACAGAGTAGTTACAAACATTTCAAAATAAACCGTATAGTAAGAATCTGGCAGCCACCAAAACTGTTTGAAAGATACGGTATAATTCCTTAAAGGCGGTGAATCATCTAGCCAATTCCGGTGGTTTACAAAAGCTAAAATTGAACTATAATTTTTGATATTTTTTGTTTGGATTTTGGTGCTGCGTTTACAAAGATATTCAACAAATACAAAAAGATGTCCCCCCGAAAAAAGTTTTTGGAAACTCTGAGTTTTGATCTTCCCGCCAAAACCACAGTTCTCTAAACTACTAGGCCTACGGTAATCTTATTTAACTATTAGGCCTAACTATCTCTAAACTATTAGGCCTAATAGTTTAGAGATACAGTAGTTAGGCCTAATTAGGCCTAAACTATTTAGAAATAAACTATCTCTAAACTATTAGGCCTACCACAGTTCTCTAAATCATTAGGCCTACTGTGGTTTTGGTGGGAAGATCAAAACTCAGAGTTTCCAAAAACTTTTTTCGGGGGGACATCTTTTTGTATTTGTTGAATATCTTTGCAACCGCAGTCCCAAAATTAAAACAAAAAATATCAAAAATTATAGTTCAATTTTAGCTATTGTAAACCACCGGAATTGGCTGGATGATTCACCGCCTTTAAGCTGTTTGTTAATGTCATTCCATATTTTTGTTCCTGAAAAACTTGTCATATTTTAACTAAAGGTGAATTTACACAGTATCCGTTTTTTCGTACGTTTTCGTCCGTTTTTTTACGTTTTTGCTTCTCCTTGACAAAGTATGCGCTTTTTCATCCGCATTTTTGTGTGTCCATATCCGCACTAACCAGACAGTCACATACTGGACAAAAGTTTTCCGAAAAAAATTTTTTGTAAAGGGGTACAGCTCTATTTCGAAATATCGCTCTTATCGTGTTCATACACAAAATTTTTGAACAAAATTTTTATCCATACATAACAGTCTACTTAGTGCGTAGCCTATATGGACTTATAAAAATGCGGATGAAAAAGCGCATACTTTTTCAACGAGAAGCAAAAACGTACAAAAACGGACGAAAACGTACGAAAAACGGATACTGTGTAAATTCACCTTAATTTAGTTCTAACTTGAGGTAAGCAATAATTTCGGTTGTCTCTCAATCGTGTTCCGCGATCATGACATTGGCTAATTAACTGAAAATCGTTGGCTTTGGTTGAAGATATCATGTTATTATTTATTCTATACATTAACTTAGCCATTTTTAGCTTATAAATGTCATTTAATTTTAAGCATTGCAACTGATGGAACAAAGGTTCAGCGTGTGTTCTATATTTACTTCCGGTTATTATTCTGATACTTCTTTTTTGAATTATTTTCAGAGGATGCAACGTAGTTTCTGAAGCACTACCCCAGCTATTTATACAATATTGAAGGTGAGAATACACTACACTGCAGTACACCATTTTCATTGTTTATCGACGTAGTTTCTAATGTGATATAGAGCCCATAAACCTCTTGCAATTTTTGAGCAAATTTGTTTTACTTGATGTTTCCAATTTAGTTTGTCGTCTATTATTTTACCTATATATTTCAGGAATTATTCCTGAAGTGAAATAGGCAGAACTAATTCAATAGTTCACACAGACATCACAATCCAACTTCATTTGACAACACCTTAATGCTGTCTCCGCGTAGAAATGGGTAATCATTTCAACCCCTAGTGACGCAGGTGAGGCGGAGCCCTCTATCGCGGGAGCATTCCCGTGTTTCGAAGTCAACTGACTTCATTATCAGTGTGAAGAGGAGTCGACACAATGCAAAGAATTTTGATCCCTGAATTAGGCTAACTCAACCGGTAAAATTGAATAACCAAGCTATCGGTATAGGCTAACGTCTTCATCTCGTAACTTCAGCTGCTAAAACGGCAGACCCAATTTTTTTTTCCCACGTACTGCTCTGGACTCGAGTTTCGCGTAATACCAACGCTCATTGGCAGAGCTGAAGTTCAAACCGAAATTTAAAAAAATTCAAAAACTAAACTAAGCTTGTCTGCAAACCAAAATTCAAAAACTAAACTAAGCTTGCCTGTAAACCGAAATTCAAAATCTGAGTAAACTAGCCCGTAAAGTTAAAATCAAAATAGGATTGTGAAACATAATCGCAATTGTGACATAGGTAACCCGGAAAAAAAAAACTCTGGACAGGGGACCAAGTGGGCAAATAGACAGGGATGAAAAATTAAGTACATAAAATGGGCAAGGGGACCAAGTGGATAAGGGGGTCGGAGAGTTAAAGGACAAAGATCAACAATTCACCCAGTGCGAATACAATATTTTTTTATAGGCAGAACTAATTCAATAGTTCACAAGACATCGCGTCACATATCCTAAATGATATTGCACCCGTGCTGTTTCTGCAGTGAACAATCTCACAAACAACGATAATTTAACAAGTTAAATTATTCCTGAAGTGAAATAGGCAGAACTAATTCAATAGTTCACACAGACATCACGTCTTACAATCCAACTTCATTTGACAACACCTTAATGCTGTCTCCGCGTCGAAATGGGTAATCATTTCAACCCCTAGTGACGCAGGTGAGGCGGAGCCCCCTATCGCGGGAGCATTCCCGTGTTTCGAAGTCAACTGACTTCATTATCAGTGTGAAGAGGAGTCGACACAATGCAAAGAATTTCAGCCTAATTTCATGAATGATTTTTGAGAAATTCCAGCCTAATAGCATAGAATTTCAGCCTAATAGCATAGCCTAATTTCAGGAATGATTTTTGCTTTATTTTATTATTTTTTATAACTACTTCAAATTTATGTTTGAATTGTTTCTTTGTTATTATCATGAATTCTGATTTACTGTAATTTATTGAGAGTTTGTTAATTCTCATCCAGTTAATTATTTTTTGCATATTTTCGTTCACTTTTTTTTGCAACATTTCAGGTTGTGGATGCGTCAATGTGAGATTAGTGTCATCTGCAAATAAATGCTCTTTGAAATCAGAAGCCAGAGGTAAATCATTAATGTAAATTGTGAATAGCAGTGGGCCTACGGTGGATCCCTGAGGAATACTGCAAAGTACTTTATTTGTAGCCGATTTAGTGCTCTTCATGGTAATGTATTGTTGCCTATTCGTTAAGAAACTTTCTATTCATTGTAAGGGTACACCTCTTATACCATATTTATCTAACTTTGCAATTAATATTCTGTGATCAATGGTATCATATGCTTTAGCCAAATCTAGAAAAATGGAGCACGTTATTACTTCATTTTCTATCTATTTAATGAGGTTGTTATATATGTCCACCACAGCATCTGAGGTTGAGCAATTTTTTTGAAATCCGTAGTGCTAGGAACTAATAAGTTCATTTTTGATAAAAAATTTGTTGAATTGTTCATGCAAACATTTTTCAAAAATTTTTGCAAACGGGCTCAATATTGTAATCGGTCGATAGTTGCAGCAATTTTCTCTGTTTCCTTTCTTAAATATTGGAACTATCTCTGCGATTTTAATGCTTGAGGGAAATATCCTTTCTTTATGCAGATGTCGAAAAGTTGGGCCAATTTTGGAGTAATAACAGTAGCTGCCATTTTTATATATTTCATACGAATGCCATCGATGCCAGTACTCTTGGACAAATCAAGTCCTCTAATTTGCATTCTTATTTCATCCTCTGCAATTGGTTGGATAAATATAGAGTTAATGTTGCTATGTAACAACGACGTTATGTTAAAATTGCATTGCACTGGTTTAGAAATTTTAGCTGCCAGATAAACACCAACATTGGTGAAATAATTATGTAACATGTTGCTGACACATTGATTTCCATAAGCATAGTCTTCCATGCCGGTGGTCATTTTATCGGGGATGTTATTACCGCGCTGTTTACTCACATCAAAAATATTTTTAATAGTTTTCGGTAGCCTTGCCGTGTTTTGTTTATTTTTTTTGATTATATCTTGGTAATACAGTTTTTTTGCACTATTTTTTTAGATGAATGAGCTTATTTCTGTATATCTTGTATTCGTCCCATTTAGCTGTGCTCTTACTATTTACGCATTTTTTATACATGCAGTTTTTTCGATGTATAGATTTTACTAGTCCTTTTGTTATCCATGGTTTGGTTTGTAGGTTTAATTTCTTCCGGCTTCGTTTTCGTAAAGGTGCATGTTTATCCATAGGTGGGCACAAGTCTGTTAATCGTTAATAACGAAGGTAACTTTTTCATTAACTCGTTAACCCTTTTAAAAGTTTTTTCATGTTAACGGACTAAAGTAACTTCCGTTAAGTTCTGTTAATTTCCGTTAAAGTTTTTATCGTTAATATATTACACCATTCATTCATCGGACCGTTACAAACCAGTTTGCACTGAAAACACTTGTTGCATATTATCGCGAGTTTTATAGAAGCGAAGAAAGGAGCTCTTTTTTGAGGCAAATAATAAGCTGCAGCCCCATTGGTCTATTAATTATCGCTGTTCACACTTTCCAAAGATTTTCTGATCGCAGCTTCGTTGTGCATTTGAACTTATTTTTATCTTGAAATTAGACTAGACTGTAAAATGGAACTTCCAAAACACAAACAGACCACCATAGCAATAAATATTTCCTTACAATCAGCTCAACAGTGTCAATTCGTGTTCTAGAAGCGAGTGAATAAAAAGAAATGTAGATTACATGCAAAAGGTTTACGGATAAACAGACTTTATTAACTTCGGGTAATTAAAGCTGAAAATAACGGGTTAACGTTAACGGAGGTGGGACGTTTGTTAACGGACTAGTAGTTAACGAAGGTAACGTTTTGCATTAACTTGCCCACATATGTGTTTATCGAGTATCAATTGAAAAATGTTAATAAATTTATCCGTGTATATATCAATTTCATTTATGTTGATTGGTAGGTTAGTTTCTCCCAGTAACTGCAAACTTTTCGACAGTTCTTCTAAAAATAATTCTGCCTCAAAATTCTTTGTATCTCTTACATAAGAAGCTTCATATTTTTTGGATGTTTTAGTGCTAAATCTGAACAGACTATTACAGGCATATGATCACTGATATCATCCAATAGAATACAGCTGTGCGTTTCACCACTTATATTATTGGTGTACACATGATCTAAAAGTGTTGATGAATTACACTGGCCAACACATTTTTTTTGGTCCAAGGTTTCTAAGCTGATTTAGACTAATTTGGGGGTGCTGATTCCGAAAATCATACTAATTTTTTCTCATCAGGTCAAGTTTTTAAGATATTCGCTATTTTATACCTTTATTCTTTTAAAATTAGAAGTGTTTCTATATACAGTGTTGCGTTGTAATTACAATTGTAGACTGTTATTGTGATGTATGTTAAATGATTATGACATTACAAACCTTAAAGTAAAACTCAAATTTGCAGTACAAGAAGATATGTACTTGGTAAAAAGTGAAAAGAAGTGAACACTGAGTAGTAAGTAGGCCTACCAAGTGTAGCAAGTTTTTGTTGATTTCTGGGTCAAAGTAAGATTTATCCTGTTGATGTTAGGAATTCTTTATAAGACAGGACTGGTTGACACGCAGTTTATTGTTTATCATTTTTTAATCGATTTAGGATGATTTCAATGTACTGAATCTAAAAATAAAAATGACGTTGATTTTTTATTCTATTTTAGATTCTGAAGATTTCACACGTTTTAATTTGGTTGCATTACTGCTTTTTTCCTTAAAAGAAGGTTATAAGTGATTAAAATTTCCTTAAAAAGAGTACGTCAACTAGGAGATCTTGTCAAAATAGGCCTGACATATTCTGCTCTATCTATGATGAATACATACTTGTTCCTTATAGGAATAGAGTCACAACTTTCATAAACCAAACTTTCCATGCCTATTTTGGTATGAAACTTGGTGACCAAGACAAAGCTTGGGCTCCTCACATGGTGTGCAAGTCATGCACTGAATGCCTGTGTCAGTGGAGTAAAGGTAAGAAGACTAGTCTAAAATTTGGAATATCCATGGTATGGAGAGAGCCCAAAAACCATGTCTCGAACTGCTATTTTTGAGCTATTGATGTGACTGGGATTAACAGAAAGAACCGTAAAGTTCTCAAGTATCCTCATCTTGAATCAGCACGTTGTCCTGTTGCTCCCTCTAATGAATGCCAAGTACCCGTCTAGGTAATGCTTTTTGACCATAGTTATAACGGTTCTACTCCAGCTCAAGAGAGCCAAGAGGATGAAGAAACGGATTTCAGCGATGATCGTCCACATCCTTTTTCCCGAAATGAGCTTAATGATCTTGTTCGTGATCTTAATTTGTCAAAGTCCTCATCTGAGCTCTTGGCATTTAGATTAAAGGAAAAAAACCTTTTGTCTAATGGCACACGCATCACGTTTTATTGCAACAGGCAACAAGAGTTCCTTCATTTTTTCTTTGAAGAAAAAGATTTGGTTTACTGCACAAATATTGTTCATCATCTGCAAAAGTTGAATGCCATATTATGAACCCAGAAATTGGAGACTATTTATTGACAGCTGCAAGAAATCATTTAAATGTGTTCTGCTTCACAATGGCAATCAGTTTGCTTCGGTACTTCTTGCTCACTCGTCTTCACTGAAGGAGAAGTATGTGCGGGAGAAAATCTCTTACTGTCAGCACGAATGGAATATATGTGTTGACCTTAAAATGGTGAATTTTCTATTGGACAACAGTCTGGATTTACCGAGTACCCTTGCCTTTTGTGCATGTGGGATAGTAGGGACAGATCTCAGCACTATACCAAGAAGGACTGGCCAGCACGAGATGAAATAGTGCCGGGTAGATCCAATAACATCGTCAACAATCCTCTGGTGGACAGAAACAAAATACTCTTTCCACCGCAGCAGATCACGTTTGGCTTGATTCAACAGCTCACCTAAGCCCAGGACAAGGATGGTTGCTGCTTTTCTTACTTGTGCCATGTTTTTCCAGGATTATCCATTGAGAAATTGAAAGGTGGTATCTCTGATGGCCCTCAAGTTCGTCAGCTCATCTGAGGTCTTGAGTTTGAGAAGTCAATGACGGAATTGGAATTGGAAGCATAGAAAGCCTTTGTTTTGGTTGTGAAGAATTTTTTGGGAAACAACAAAACCAGTAATTATGAAGAACTTATCAATAACATGATTTATGCTTTCAAAAGCCTTGGATGCAACATGAGCATTAAAATGCAGTATCTATTCTCCCATATTGATCGATTTCCTGAAAACCTTGGCGCTATGAGTGACGAGCAGGGGGAGAGGTTCCAATAGGATATAAAAGAAATGGAAACCAGGTACCAAGGACTTTGGGATGCAGCCATGATGGCTGATTATTTTTGGACTCTGAAGAGAGATATTCCCTCTGCTGAGCACTCAAGAATATCGAAGAAACGAAAGTTTATTCCTTGAAATTTGTTTAACAATGATAAAACTTACATGTTTTTTCTTTTTTAATGTATGCTCTTCATTCCATTTTTTTAAGATTTGATAAATACATCTTATCAGATACATGATTGATTGATTGATTGGTGTATCTTTATCCTCCTATCACGAGAAAGTGACGGTGCGCTATGCTTTGAACGAATCCGCACCCGTTTAGGAGTTGACCATTTTCCAAGCTTTCCTGTTGACGTCTTGATTTCTTCCCACGTAAATTTGCTGCTTGTTCGAAGCCACCAGGCAGAGATAATTACCGTAAAGCGTCTTATCCAAGGACGCAACAACGTGACCAGGGTGCGGGTTGAACTCATGATCCTGCGATCAGAGTCGTCGTAAAAACGACGCCTTTACCCATTCGGCAACGCTGCCGATACTGCATGAGAAATGTTTTACATAAATCAACTACGAATATCCTCTAAGTTCATTTGTAGATAGAAGGCTACAATAACATGATCAATAATCATACGATTAATAATCAAAAAACACAATTTTTACAAAGAAATTTAGAAAAAACACCTGACCTGATAGAGAAAAATGAGTGTCATTTTTGGATTATTGGTGTAAAATACCCTTAATTCAGTTAAAAAATTACAGACAACTTTTAACTTGATTTTGTAAACCAGTGTTATCTGTAACTCTAGTAGGATGAGTAATGAGTGGAATAGCTCCTAAGCTATATGACATGTCAATGTATGCTTCCACTTTATTTTTATTTTGCTAAAGATTGATGTTGAAATCTCCACCGACGTAGTATGTAACATTTTTGCAGCTTAAAAGTTCTAAAACTTTTTCAAAGGACAAATGAAACCTGTTTAGGTTTTGCTTGAGATGACGATAAATTACGCCAATTACACACTTTTTTCCATGCTCCAGTTCTGTTTGCACCCATATATCCTCACAGTAAGGAATATTTAAATCGAATTCATGGCACACCTTAATTGGGATATTTTCTTTAGCGAAAAGCCTACACCGCCCCAATTAGTACGTGTTCCTTAGGGCATAAACTTGTATCCTTTTAAAAAGTGATTCAAGTTTTCTGAAGTTTTTAGTTTTGTTTCACTCACAAGAATAGTGACAATTTAGTTAGTGCGAGTAAATCATTCAGTTTATCCAATCCTGCATTGATGCTTCTAATATTTACATCAAGTAACATAAAGTTATGTTGTTGTTTAACGGTTTTTGAGGCATTTTGAACTGAACAACACTCAGACATATCTAAATTTGCCCTTCGAAAGAGTTTATTTAATTGGTCACTTGAAACATTGCTCAATTTGTGGTTTGTCATAGATTTGTTTTTTCCTACTTTAATTGAATAGTTTATGCTATTTTTTTAATCACCTTCATTTTGCAAACAAAACGCGTCAGCAACATTACATTCATTTGTAATGGTAGAAATTGATGCAATAGAGTGACTTCGCTGGTTTGAATTCATACAGCTTGGTTCTGAACAGCTCGAGTGGCTGTCATCTTTATTACTACGTCCCTTACTTAAATTATAAGGGCCAAGATCATTTTGGGAGGTCGTTTTTAATGCATTCATTTTACCATTATTTGCACAACAATATGTAGTCTATTGTAAGTTAGGCTACTAACTATTATGAGCAGTGTCTTCCTTCACCATTAGATCCAAATCCTTTTCGTTTTTAATCGCAATGACTTCTGCTTGATCAGTTTGTTTCACGAAGATGTTTCCGTTCGTTGTCCAGAAGTACTTAAATCTAATCTTTTTTGCCTTTTTTTTGTTAGCCAAAATAGTTTTTTGCGAGGTCTAGAAAGATTTTTGTTCATGTAGACCTTTTCAGTTCCTGGTCCAGAGAAATTGACCAAGCTTGCCCTTCTTGTTGCTTTTCGGTTTGCATAGATTTTGTTACGCACATCACGGTTCGTAAAGAGTGCAATGATTGACGTGCTTAGATTTTCTGAATTCTTGGCTGGCAAGCGAGGCGAGGTTGATATTTGCTCTGGGGTTAAATTGACATCAAGCAGCTTAGCCACCTCGATGACAATAGCATTTGTATTTTCCCATCCTGCACGGGAATCCCTACTATTTCTAGATTCTGCCTACGTCCGTATTGTTCTAGGCAATCTAACTTTTCCACCTCGCTTTGGTTTTTCAATTCTGTTGATTGCGATTTTAGCTCTTTGTTTTCCTTCGCTGTGGTGCTTTTGCTCTGGGTCGGCTTGTAATTATTATTATTATTACTATTATTATTATTAAAAGTCTATCCTAGCTTTCCTTCAGGCAGTCGTATTTCTCACAAATACACGACTAACTTTCCTTCACCACACCCAACTCAGCTTTCAATGCGTTTATTTCTGCATCGTAGACCTTTTTTAACGCATCGATGGCCTCATTTATCTTTTCGGTAAGATATTTAGAACTTACTTCTTGGCTTTGGGTTAGGCTTTTGCTTGTTCTACTGCGGCTTCGTCTACCAAGACTCATGATACCTATTTTATGACGTAGCAGTTCTCAAAATGACTGAATACAAGTGAAAAATGACACGGGTGCTGACAGCTGAGGGAAAGCTAAAACTTCAAATTTTTTTGAGTAAATACGGCAGTGCTGCTCACTTCTTTCTTCTGAAATTCGGTCAAAAGATTCTTTACTGATTTCGGAATAATTTTTTAGTTTAATTTTATACGGATAACGTTTTTTCTTTTTAGCGAAAAAAATATTTAAATCTCGCTAGTTTAAACGAGGACTAAAGGCAAAATCAATGGGGGTATCTAAAGTTAGGCGAATCGCATAAGACTAGATCAGCGTTGACTCCATCCTTTCTAACCCAACCATTGCAGAGATATTCTACTTCAAACACGACGTCGGTGACTCTACTGTAATGTTTCAAATTTTGATAATTTTTACTGGCAAGTGGCAACCCTGTCGTTGATAAGCATTAGCGTCTTAGCAACGCCTTCCATGTTCTATTCTAAAGCAACGATTAGGCTACTGCATTGAGTCGTTTGGCTGCGCACTAATCAGTTTGATCTCGTCAGCAGAACAGATCAGAGCTAGAAAAAAGAGTAGACTGTACGATAGCCTTGGTTACAAACGTCTAAGAACAAGCGAAAGTAAGGTTAGTAGAGTTATTAGAGTAGGCTAGTAGGCCATTGTTTTCAGCTTGGATGGAAAAGTTCATTTAGCGGTCACAAAATACAGTAAGCAAATACAATAGGCCTACTCAGTATTGGCAGTCTTATCATCAGGTAAGAGTTTGTACTGTGTAGCCTATTACTAAAAAACCTTATTACTAGACTAGGCTAGGATTTATACTGAAATGTATCTGCCAGCTTGATTTTTACTGAAATCGCTTGGCTGCGGAACAGTCTACTCCTTTTTTTAGCTCGGTTCTGTTGTGCTGATAAGATCAAACTGATTAGTGCGCAGCGAAACGAGTCAGTGCAGTAGCCTAGTCATTGCTTCAGGTTAGGACTGGGATGGCGTCGCTAAGACGTTAATGCTAATTAACGACAGGGTTGCCAATAAAAATCATTAAAATTTGAAACATTACAGTAGAGTCACCGACGTCGTGTTTGAAGTAGAATATTTTTGCAACGGATGGGTCAAAAAGAATGGAGTCAACGCTAATCTAGTCTTATGCGATTCGCCTAACTTTAGATACCCCCATTGATTTTGCCTTTAGTCCACCTTTAAGAGAAAAAAAACACGTCCTCTCTCTATGAACGCAGTCCTACTATGAAGTTTGTAACACTTTGCTGTAGGTTATTTACTTTTTACCAAAGATGGCTGTACGGTACTGTACGGTACGTTCAGAATTTGCGTACTACGTACCTCGCACCTTGAACCGTACCGTACCAGCGTACCGTACTTCAGTTCAATTTTTGAAGTGCACCGTACCAACGTACCGTACCGGTACCATTACAAAAAAGGCGTACCGTACTAGCGTACCGTACTTCTTAGCAAAAATTGAGGCGTACCGTATCGTGCTTACACACCGTACCGTACTGTCATCCTTGCTTTTAATTACTCGCAACTTTAAGTGACTTTGAAATCACTAGCCTATAAATTAGCGATCTTAATTCACACATTTAGTGTCGGCTTCAGCCGTCTTTTGCCTCTGCGATACAAAAAGCCGGCGTAATGTGCGAAAAGTCTGGAATTTTTAATTCAAAGAGCGTCCCAACATACCGTACCCATACCATTACAAAAAAGAGCTTACAAAAAAGAAATACAGTACAACGTACTGTATTTCTTAGCAAAAATTGAGGAGTAGCGTACCATACCGTACTGCCATTCTTGCTTTTCTCTAAATAATCACTTACGTTGTTGTTAATCCAATGACATAAAACTAGATGATACGCAACTCTTTTTCCCACTCTTTCTCCTCTTTGTTTCTTTATTATGCGGATTTTTGCTCTGTCTTTACCCGCGCTGATCTGCTGACAGTGACTGTACTGCACAGCCTTAGCCTTGCTAACAACCAGCAGGTAGCAATAATAATAAAAATTTTAAAATCTGACAAATTGTGCTGGGGCGCCGCGGCATCAACAACTTTTTCAGGGGCCACTGTCTTCACAAGAGAGCTTTTCGACATTATTTCTCCAGCCTAATCTATAGACGTACCATTAACAGGTAGGACTACGTTCATGAAGAAAAAACTACATGCTATTAGCATTCCTCTTCAGCGTGGTCGAGAGGGTAAAGGCGTCGTTCTTACGACGACTCTGATCGCATGATCATGAGTTCAACCCGCACCCTGGTCACGCTGTTGCGTCCTTGGATAAGACGCTTAACGATAATTATCTCTGCCTGGTGGCTTCGAACAAGCAGCAAATTTACGTGGGAAAAAGTAAAGCGTCAACAGGAAAATGGTCAACTACTAAGCGGGTGCGGATTCGTCCAAAGCATAGCGCACTGTCGCTTTCCTCGTGATAGGAGGATAAAGATACACTAATCAAAAAAAATCAAATAAAGTAGTTAAGACGCTGTTTTTACGGATACTCTTTTTTAACGCAGAAAAACTCGAAAGCAGATGCGTTTTAGTCGATATAAAGCGCCACCGTCGTTTCGTGACTGAAGGATAAAGCAGAAACAAATTACCGGAACAAAATACGAACAAAACTCAAAATGTCGTTTGACGTTTACCGTAAATACCTCCACCCTGAAGAATTATATTTTAGCAAGTTCTCGCGAGAAAACGTCAACGCATCATTATGATATCTAACAACTTACCTATATATAATACCATTTAATACCATTATTATTATAAACCATTATTATATACCATATATTATATTAATACCATTATTTTATACCATTTAATACATTATTACTTATATTAACTAACATCATTATAATACCATTTGTCAATACCTACCAACCAACAAAAGTCCATAAAACCTGGGACTTCGAACTTGGTACCAATAAGTTGGGTAACATCCCTGATCTGAATAGGCTACCCTAAGCTATAAAATCAGCAACAACCTCAAACATATCGCTTTTACTCAAATGATATGAACATAAATCCAGACTAGTTTACTTCAAACACTATTCATAACCTTGCAGGTACATAATTAGCACTTTAACTGATCTATGTCGGTACGCACGCAAATGGCCAGTACCAGAGAAAACCAGAAGAGTGGGGCCTGCAGTGAAGCGTGACCAAGAAGAAAATAAAATGAGCGCATTTGCAGAGTTTCGGATCATCTAGTTTTATGTCATTGGTTAATCACTTAAGATGTAGGCTACCACTTAAGATATTGTTTTAGGGTCGTAATTGGAACGACCAACGCTCCCGTCGCGTGTTCCTCTGTTTTTACTCGGCCATTTTCCAACTAACGAGTGCGAAATTTCAGACTTTTGCTTATAACTCGAGAACGGTTGGTCTAGTTACATGAAATTTTGACAGCAGTTTGATATTAAGGGGGCAAATCACCTTTTAAATGGAAAAAAAATCGAAAAAAATTGGAAAAAATTTTTTTGGTAGAAAATGAATTAATATTCATTGCAGAACGTGTATTTGTAAAAAAAATGTTTTAACTAGCCTCATTGACTGTAATCTTCTTTTAACGCGAGCCACCTTAGCACTCATTCAACCTCCCACGAGCAATTGTACAGCTCTCTCAAATAGGTTTCATTTTCTCAACAAATAGAGTTCTTCTTTCTAATTAAAAAAAAAAGTTCCAATCAGTGTGAAAATAAACAGGTTTTTAGTAAAGTTTTTCTATTGCCTTTATGAATTGGTCTTGTCCAAAGCAAGAAGCAGGAGATTGATTGCAGTTACAGGGCAGACAGGGTGCAAAAGTTTTTGTACAGTTCAGCAGTAGCCAGTAAGTTTGGCAACGTTACAGAAATCAAATGTTCTTGTGAGTTAGATAAGCTGATAACTGCTGGTATCAGGTATGCACCAGATTAGGCCTATGTCATAACGGTAGGTATTTACCCGTACCTACAGGTCTACCAGAATTGTAGCGTACTGCAATCGCCTAAAGTTTACTGCAATCCGGTTTCGGTTTGTCTAAAGCTTTTGTTATTTTTTTAGCAATTTTATCTACCAGTTTTTTTGCTAAGTGTTTTTATAAAGCTAATATACAGAGCTTGAATTGTTTTAGTAGTGTGCTGCAATCATGGGTTCTAAAAGACAAAAAAGCACCAAAAAAGAAGAAACTAAGAGAATTGCTTTGGCAGAAATGAAGCTAAAAAGTTGGCTAAACTCAGTGTGACGATGGTGATAAATCAAATGAGCATGCTTCTATTTCAATTCCATCAGAACTCAGTGAGAGCAGTATCGGCAAACTACTTTTCAGCTGAAAATACTTCTGCATCTGAAACTAAATTTGGAACAGCTGCATCCCAATTTTCAGTTTTAGAAGTACTGACCAAGTTATCAACCGTGAAGGCTTTGTATTGATAGATGTGGAATTGCTGTGTGCATATTTGAACACTGTAAGCAAACGTAGAAATTGCAATAGCACTTTAGATACAAAGCCATCAATCCCATCATATGCTAAGCGACAAGGGTTGCTATGCCTTTTGTTGGTCATTGCCATGTATGTGACAATGATACTGTGTTGTTCAACACTTCCAGTATGTGTAAAAAGGATGGTGTTCTAAGTGGGATAAAAATAAAAACCCCAAATGAAGTGAATGTAAGAATGATTTGTTTTGCTAAGGCAATTGGAAGAGGGCAGTCATGTTTAGATACATTTTGCAAATGTTTGAATATGCCAGAAGCTCTTCATTGGAAAGCTTATGAATCTCTTATGGAGCATCATCACAAAGCTGCTGTAAAAGTTGCTACTGAAAGCATGCGAAAAGCTGGAGAGGAAGTAAAAGCGAACTTTGGAACTGACGTTGGAGTTTCTGTTGATGGCTCATGGCAACGACGTGGGCATGCTAGTCACAATGGCATTGTTACAGCAGTTTCAATTGACACTGGGAAAGTGCCTTGATGTTGAAATAATGAGCAATACCTGCAAAGAGTGCTTGATATGGAAGAAGAAAGAAGGTACCCCAGAATGTATTGATTGGAAGGCCAGCCATCAAAGCAGGTGTGCTATCAACCATTCTGGAAGTGCTGGAAGCATGGAGCCTGATGGAGCTAAAAAGATATTTGGCGCTCCATTTCTAAGCATGGTTTGAAGTATGTAAACTACTTGGGTGACGGAGATTCAGCATCATTCAAGACTGTGGCAAATTCCCCATATGGAGACATCGAAATTAACAAGTTGGAATGTGTTGGGCATGTTCAGAAAAGATTAGCTCAAGATTGTGAAAGCTTCGCACTCAAAAGAAAGGTCAAAAATTATCCGATGGCAAACTGCTGTCTGGTGCTGGTCGGCTCACTAACAGAAAAATTGATACTATGCAAAATTATTTGGACTTGCTATACGTCAACACAAGGATGACTTATGGGAATGGAAAAGTCAGTACTAGCTACCCTGTACCACGTAGCAAGCACAGACGATGACTCAAACCATAGTTTTTGTCCCACTGGCCCAGATTCTTGGTGTAAGTACAACGTCAATGATTAAACATACACTCACAAGCATGGTTTACCCTCAGCTATAAAAGATGAAATTGAACCAATTTTTGTGATTTGTCAGACTGTAGCTTACTAGGAAAGTGTCTTTATGAAAAACCCAAACCAACAATGAGTCACTCAATTGTTTAGTGTGGAGGTATTGCCCAAAAGAAATATTTGTATCTCGATGGGCAGTGACTGATGCTGCATGTTTTTCAGTGGCTATATTAATGAGGGTAACAATGATTTTCTTGAACTTTTTAATGAGTTGTATATTTGTACCGAATTTTACGACAATAGGTCACGTGACTTAGGTTTTAGAACCCGAAAATCGCCCCGCAAGTTTGGCGTAAAAAGCGGTCTCAGTCAAAAACGGCTTAAGTGCGGCAAAAAATGTTTCATAGGGTTATATGTCTCAAGATACCCTTTCATCCCAACCAACCCGCTTTTGGCCGTGATAAGGTTTTTTTTTTTCCTTTTTTTTCTTCCTAAATTTTGTACGCTCTTCTTCTCCTAAACTACAACAAATCGAAATCTAATTTTTGTGTTAAGTTGTTGAGCTGCAAACGCAATTTTTTCTCCCGAAATTTCTTGGGGCAACTCCACCGGCAACCCCCCAAAATGGGGCCCCAAAAAATCCATTTTTTGAACGGCTCAAGCTAGAGTTCTACTTTTTTTGATATCATTAGATATTTAACAGACAAATATTTTGACATAGTTTGGAGGTGCCGCTCCCCGGGTACCCCCCCAAAATGGGCTCCAAAAAATCCGTTTTTTGAACGGCTCAAGCTAGAGTTCTACTTTTTTTTGATATCAGTAGATATTTAACAGACAAATATTTTGACGTAGTTTGGGGGTGCCACCTCCCCCGGGTACCCCCCAAATGAACCCCCCAAAAATCAAGTTTTTGAACGGCTCAAGCTAGAGTTCTACTTTTCTTTGATATCAGCAGATATTTAACACACAAATATTTTGACATAGTTTGGGGGTGCCACCCTCCGGGTACCCCCCTAAATGGACCCCCCAAAAATCCATTTTTTGAATGGCTCAAGCTAGAGTTCTACTTTTCTTTGATATCAGTAGATATTTAACTGACAAATATTTTGACATTGTTTGGGGGTGCTGCCCCCTGTGGACCCCCAAAAATCAATGTTTTGAATGGCTGAAGCTAGAGTGCCAGTGTTTTATGATATCAGCAGATATTTAACAAACAAAAATTTTGACATAGTTTGGGGGTGCCAACCCCCAGAGACCCCCAAAATGGACCCCCCAAAAATTAATTTTGGAACGGCTCATCATCATCATCATATATATTTCTTTACCAAGTGACGCCATATCACAAGAAAAAACTGCAACTTCCTCTAGTCTTCCACCAAAGCATCGAAATATGCAATTCCTTTAAAACCAACTCACAAACTTGCAGAGTCAAAGCGATATTTAGTCACTTGGTGAGGAGACAGCGAAGGACCGAAAGGTCATCTAAGTCTACTGCCACCTCACCAAGTTAAGGTTAAAAAAGCAGCTTCTAGATTTTCTCAGTCTGCTACTTTCTATGATGAAAAATTTATGCAAAATTAAAACAAAGTGTTGCAAAGATATGTACACTTTGTACAGTGCATACACATAACTCACAGTCAACATGTCAAGAAAATGCAAGGCAACACTAGAATTGTTCTAACTCTAAGCAAACTAAACAAAAAAATATATATATATTGTAACTACAGATTGGATAGAAAATAAATCAAATAAAGTTCATTATGCTTATTTATGTTTTATAGAATTAAAGTGGGCAATTGGAGTGAAAAAAACCTCCTTGCTTTGTTTTGTATTGTTTGCCAATATGTCATTAGTAGGTACTGGTACAATTTCCAATACCAGTATATATCAACCTTAGTCAGTTTCTGCAAAATTAGTTATAATTCAAGGGCACATCAAAATGAGAGATGACGTATTGTATAAATGTGTGATAGATGAATGCACCATCTCATGCCATTCAAGCAATATAATAGGTTATTGTTGAACTCAGCATAAATATGCAACTATGTTTCCTGTTATTACTACTGCATTGCTGATAGAAAGCTGTATTGTATAGAATATGATAGAAAGCTGTTATCACTAGATTTGTAGTCGAGCTGACAAGACGTGTTTTGGTAAGCTCTCACAGCTTCAGAAAAAAGGTGACAAAATGCCTGCCTAAAAAGTTGACGAAGAATTTCTCAAAGCTGTTCAATTAAGGTAGCTGAAATTCTTCAAACTCAAATTGATGAAAGGTGCAAGGCAGCGGTGCAAAAGTTTAAACAAGGCTATGAAGATGAAATAGCAACATTGAAGGCAGAAATTTCACAGTTAAGCAACAGCCAAGAATTTATTCTGCTCGCAATATGATATTTTAAAAATCGAAAACGATAAACTAAAGAGAGAAAATGCTACACAAGGCAATGAACTTCGGGCTCTTAAGTCAAATTCTACCAAAATAGAGAAAAAAGCGGAAACAGAGGCAATTAAACTTGATGGCATCGACCAGTATAGTAGAAGCAGTGGCGGATTTAGGGGGGGGATGGGGGGGATGCATCCCCCCCACCAGCCTAAAAGTAACGATTTTGGCCGAAAAATTTGCCTCTATTTCAAATAATTCGGCTCCATTTCGGGATGCATCCCCCCCCACCGACTAAACGTAACGAATCCGGCGAAAAATCAGTCCTAAATTTGGTGAAGACCTTTTTTTTTTTTTTTTTTGGAGACCACCTGACTTTGGGGGCGAAAAAAAACGTTTGAATTTCCGATTTCGGCCGAAAAATCACTCTCAATTTTGGTGAAGACCTTTTTTTTTTTTTTTTTTTTTGGAGACCACCTGAATTTGGCGAAAAAATTGTTTGAAATTTGGTGAAAAATCACTCTCAATTTTGGTGAAGACAACCGAATTTTTGAGGTTTTTGAGGAAAATCCCCCCCACCAAAATTTTCTGGATCCGCCACTGAGTAGAAGACAAAATTTAGAATTCCACGGTGTACCGCAAACAAGTAATGAAAACGTAATCAATATTGTTGTTAAATTGGTAAAGTGCTTGGTGTAGACATCACCAAAATGATATCTCAACAGCACATAGACTTCCACAAAAACCTCATTCGAATCGGCGTAGTGAATCAGATAAACCACCACCACCCCCAGGAATCATCGCACGTTTTATTAATCGAGACCTTCGAAATTTTATTTACAGCAAACGCGCAGTAGCAAAAGATATTGCAAGTAAGGACTTTCCAGTAGCCGGCATGCAGAGGCTGTATGTAAACGAAAATCTGACTCAATCACGCAAGCGTTTACTATGGCAGACGAAACAAGCAGCAAGAACAAGAGACTATTCATTTATTTGGACTCAGAATGGAAAAATTTACGTACGAAAAAATGAGAATTCCGATTCTGTGTTGATTAATAATGAAAGTGAATTACGAAATCTATGAATATTAGTGACTCTGATATTATGGTTTATTGAAAATTATTGAAAATTTCTTTGCAAATAGTCGAAAAAAATGCCCTGTGGCATTCAAGATTATTCAATTTGTTGTACGTATGATGGAGTCGATGATATCAATAAAACGTCCAACTCGCTTTCCAATTTAAGTATATGTCATGTAAACATAGTGAGTTTGAACAAAAACATAGATAAACTTGAAGAATTTCTAATAAATTTTCCCATTTGCCTGATATCATATGTGTAAGCGAAACCAGAACCAATGAAGTAAATGTAAAAAATATTAATATTCCAGGTTACAATTTTTTTTTAATAACTCGTCTACCAGAGCTGGTGGAGCTGGTATCTATATCATTGACTCACTTACGTGTCGTGAACTATTAAGCTTTTGCATGAATGTGCCTGCTTGTGAAGATGTTTGGATTGAGGTCACTACAAACCCAAAAACAAAATTTGTCATTGGATCTGTTTATCGGCACCCACAACAAAATTTCAAACTTTTGAAACTGCTTTTAAAAGAATTAAAACTTTCTAAAACCTATAAAAAGTATGTTATTATGGGCGATTTCAACATAGATTACAACTGTTATGACACCAATGCGATTGTCAAAAAGTATGCAGATGAAATTACTTGTTTAGGATGCGAACAAATGATTGTCTTGCCTACCAGAATTTCACCTAATCGGCAATCAATCTTAGATCATATTTATATTGAAAACTCTATGCTTAACGAAATTATAAGTGTTGGAGTAATCAAATTCGACCATTCTGACCATCATCCTACTATCATAACATTAAAACTAAAACTCAGCGAAAAGATATTGCTAGACCTTTGGTGAGAAAAAATTCAAACACATAAAATCGAAAACTTTGTAGAAGAACTAGACAAAAATCTTCAAAAACATTTTAGAGATGACTTAATGCATAAAAATATCAATGTGTTGATTAGCTGCGTAAAAACCGTTACAGATAATATCTTTCCTAAAACTAGAGTGTCAAGAAAGCAATTCAAAATTGCAAAAAAACCATGGATTACAAAAGACATCCTAAAAGCACTCAAGCGTCAAAACAAATTATACTGTGAATATCTAAAATCAAAAAAAGAATCTGATTATCAAACTTACAGAACATTTCGAAATGAAGTAACACGTATGAAAGAATCGTCCAAAGCAAAACACTATCAAAACCTAGTGGGAAATGGTAGTGATGTTTCAATGACTTGGAAAGCCATTAACCAAATTCTTAGAAAAGACAGAAAAAACGCATCATCTTCACTTCCGACCAGTATTAAGTTAAATAACAAACTCTTTAGCAAACCTGCCAAAATTTGTAACGCATTAAATCAACATTTTTGCAAAATTGGACATAAAATGGCAAACTGTATAAATACAAGATGTGCTAATACTCAACCCAAACGTTTTTTTTGGCAAACGTGTATTAAATTCATTGTATCTGGAGCCTACTGACGTGTACGAGGTGACGGATATTATTAGTACTTTAAATCCACATAAATCTCCGGGCATTGATGACATTCAACTAAACTAATAAAAGCAGCTAAGTATGTACTAAGCCCTTATCTTTCGAGGTTGATAAATTATTGTTTGAAAAATGGACGTTATTTTGACGACTCAAAATCGCTCGTGTTACGCCACTTCACAAAAGGAGGCTCCAAATTTGACTTGCAAAACTATCGTCCAATATCAGTACTGACTTCGTTTAATAAGATTTTTGAAACAATTATAAAAAAACGCCTATTGAAGTTTTGGAATAAGTATACCGTATTTACGCAACTCAATTTGGATTTAGAGAAAATTATTCAACTACTCTTGCGGTTACCCAGTTTTGTGAGTATATCACAAACGAAACAGACCAAGCAATAATGTATGTGCTATTTTTATGGATTTAGCGAAAGCATTCGACACCGTAAATCACGAAATTCTCTTTCTAAATTAGAACAGTATGGAATAAGAGGTTTAGCAAACAAAGTTATTCGAGATTATTTAACTAATCGTAAGCAATATGTACATGTTAATGGTGTTTCTTCTTTGCTAGAAAACATTAATATTGGCGTACCACAGGGTAGTGTGCTAGGACCGATCTTATTTCTTATTTACATCAATGATATTGTTGATTGTTCAAATTTCAATGTTACTCTGTATGCTGATGATAGCGCGTTAACTCTGGCTCACAAAAACATAAGCACCTTACAATCTAATCTAAATATAGAAATTCCAAAAATAAATTCGTGGCTGATAGCAAACCAATTATCACTGAACATTAGCAAAACTAAGTTTTTGTATTTTGGGAAGTCTAAGCAAAAACTTGAGATAAATATTCAAAGTTCCAAAATTAACCAAACTGATTGCATAAAATACTTAGGTGTATATCTGGATGAAAAGCTTAAATGGCATAAACGTATTGACTACATCGAATCTAAATTATCAGCAGCAACTGGTGCTTTATATAACTTGCGCAAATACGTTACACAAACCGTTCTGATTTCGGTGTACTATAGTTTAGTATATTCTTATTTGCAATACTCCGTGATTTATTGGGGAAATACGACTAAAACTCTTTTACACAAGTTGCAAGTAAAGCAAAATCATATTGTTAGAATCCTTTCCCGTAAATTGAAAAGAAAAACCAAATTAAAACCGTTGTATGAAAAATTTAAATTTCTGAATGTTGAAGGTGTATTTAAACTAGAAACTGCCAAATTCATGATGAAACTCAATACTAACAAACTGCCTGATATATTCACAAAAAATTTTGCTAAGGTAGCCTCTGTACACTCGCATTTCACGCGAAGTTCTAGTTCCAATGATTATTATGTACCTAGATCTTTTTTTGTCAAAACAAACCAATCAATACGAATAACAGGTGCAAAAATATGGAATAACCTCCCAAGTGAAATAAAAGATAAGGTTGGGAGTGTCAGTTATAGACTGATGTCTAAACAGCTCAAAGAACATTTATTACAGCAAACGTTATAAATAAAGCATTCCAATTATGCCAAATTTTTACTCTGATAAGTCTTTTGTTTGTTAGTTTTACCTAGATTAAACTAAAGTTAGTTTTACCGTTACTGCTGTTTTACATTATTTGATTATTCTTTATACCGTTGTGAAATTTATTTCTTGAAAATTGTCAAGCCTAATTGTTGTTAGAAATTTTTGTAATAAGTCTACTTTTTTCTATGGTTAAATTGAAATGATATGTGAAATACGTTTTGTCACTTTGGACTTGGAAGTAGAGGAGTTGCAGACTCGGCGACCGGCAAGCTACGCTTGCCACATGGTCTTTCGCGACTCCTCTATGAACTAAATGTAGAAATCGGTTTGTAATTTCCTATAGTTTTTTTGTTTTATCTATTTCCGTAAATTCTGATTTGTGTTTTAGTTCAAAATAAAATAAACTCTCTCTCTCTCTCTCTCTATTCTAGCTTTTATCGGTTTCATAGGTTGATAAAAAATGAGCTTTAACAGCTTTTTTAAATCTGTAGAATAAAACTTCTTTTATACTGCTTAGAATTTCATTCCAAATTTTAATTCCTGCGAATGATAGAGACTTTTGCCCTAATCTTATTCTAGTTCTTGGAAGAAAGAAGTTGTTTTTGTGGCTCAATCTTGTCTTATGTGTATAGCAGTTTTTTATTAGGTTAAAGTTTAAGTTATCTAAATTTGCAAACGATAATACATTATTGTGAATTTTGTACATTAGCTTTGCAGTTTCCAGAGAGTAAATATCCTTGAGTTTTAAGCATTTAGCTCGATAGAACAAAGGATTAGTATGCTCACGATATCCACTTCCAGTTAACAATCTGATGCTTCTTTTTTGCAGAATAAAGAGAGGTGCTAATGTTGATTTTGAAGCAGTCCCCCAACTACTTATGCAGTATTGTAGATGAGAGTATATGAGGCAATGGTAAACAGATCTTAAGGTTTGCTCATCTACAAAGTGTTTTAATTGATTAAGGGCCCAAGATCCCCTTGCTACCTTTGTACATTGTTCCTTGATTTGTTGTTTCCAGTTTAGATTGTCGTCTATGAGAACACCTAGATACTTTATGTGATGTGATTGCTTGATTGGATTATTATCTATTGATACTTTGAGTTCAGGTTTATTTTGTTTTGTTGTCACTACCATAAACTCAGTTTCATTAAAGTTAATTGATAATTTCTTCACCTTGAGCCAATTGCTTACATTGACTAATTCATCATTAATATTTTGTTGCAGTGTTGAAACATTAGAATGGGAGAGAGTAAGGTTTGTATCATCTGCTAAAAGATGAATTGTGGAATTGGAGGCAAGTGGAAGATCATTGATATAAATATTAAATAACAACGGACCTGGAGTTGAGCCCTGAGGAATACCGCAAATAACATCTCTTAAACCTGGATTTATATTGATTTACAATTGTATACTGTTGACGATCAGTCAGGTAACTTGCTAGTAACTGTAATGGTAATCCTCTAATTCCATACTTTTCTAGTTTCTTGATCAGTATTGTGTGATTGATGGTATCATATGCTTTTCTCAAATCTAAGAAAATAGAACATGTAATGAGCTTTTTATCTATATTGTCAAGTAGCTTATTGTAAATATCTAAAACGGCTTCATTTGTTGAGCAATTTTTCTTAAAACCATACTGGTTTGGACTAATCAAATTATTGCTCACAAAATAATTGTTTAGTTGATCAAGCAGACACTTTTCAAATAGTTTGGCAAAAGGATTTAAAATAGAAATAGGGCGATGATTACTGCATAACTCTCTTACGCCTTTTTTGGAAATTGGAACAACTTCAGCGGTTTTTAACACTTTTGGAAAAGATCCTTTTGATATGCATGCATTAAAAATGTTAGTTAGAACTGGAGCTATAACAGAGCCTGACATTTTTATATACTTTGTAGGAAGTCCATGTCTTCCTGTACTTTTTGATGGATTCATAGCTCTGATGTAATTCACTATTTCTTCTTCGACTATTGGTTCCAGAAAAAACGAATTGCAACTACTCTGAATCAAAGATGTGACATTAAATTTGCCATCAATTATAGCTGGTGTTTTGATTGTAGATGCAAGGTTAACTCTTATCTCTATGAAATATTTATTGAACAAGTTACTGATGGCCTGTGGACCTTGTGCACTTTCACTTTTGGAAGCATACATTTTATTAGGAATGTAATTTTTCTCCACATTTTTCAAGTGAATAATTTTAATTATAATTTTCCAAAGCGACGAGGTGTCATGCTTATTATCATTCACTTAATTTTTAAAGTAAAGTCGCTTTGCATATTCTTTAATACGAGTCAGTTTATTTCTATAGACTTTGTATTGTGTTCATGTATTACTATCATTTAATTTAAGGGCTCTTTTGTACAACAATTTTTTTTGCTGGATTGATATAAGGATTCCTTTGGATAACCATGGTTTGTTTTTTAGTTTTGTTTTCTTTCTGCTTTGTTTTCGTAAAGGTGCATATATGTTTAATGTCTTATGAAAAATGTCAATAAACTTTTCAGTGTAGTTGTCAACAGTGGTGGGCAAGTTACTTTCTAAAAGTAACTAGTTACAAGTTCAGTTACTTGGCAAAAAAAGTAACTTAGTAACAGTTACAGTTACAAATTTGAAAAAGTAACTAGTTACAGTTACAAGTTACAGTTACTTTCAGTGATTAAAAATTTGGACTATAAACAGGCCTTTTTGGCACTTGCCAGATTACGTCTGTTTGTCTCAAAAGAATATTAAGACCAAACCAGCTAGGTGAAATAATTAAGATCAAACTAATATTAAGACCAAACTTTAACTGCAAACTCTAAATACGAAACCTGGAAACTTAAACGTTAATCTTAAAGTTGACCCAGAAACTTGATCCAGAACCCCAAACACAATTTTACCATAACAGACAAAATAATCCCTAACCCCTCCGATTCTTCTTGCTCCAGCCTCTTGAGCGAGGTTGCACTGATTCAGGATTAGAAATGCATTTCACTAAAATTGCAAACCAACACTAATTGCTAGTACACGTACAGCTGTGCAGTAGGCCCACTCAGCACTGAATCCCCAAATGGTTTCAATCACCAGAAAGCGAAGTTGAAAACCTATCACTGCCTTCACTTTAACCAGCGACCACATGTATAGTCCAGTGAACACAGTGAAGAAAATACAAATAAAAGGTTATGGTTGATCAGACATGTGACTGTGCGTCCTGTGTTGCCAGTGTAATACAATTATTTTGAATGGAATTCATAAAAAATCTGTAATTTGCTTCAAAGCATGTAGTACAAAAAGTAATTGTAACTTTATTTAGGGCTCTAAACTGGTAACTAGTTACAAATAACGTTACATCTGAAAAAAGTAACAAAATTACAGTTACTAAAAAAGTAACTAGTTACAGAAACTAGTCACAATTGTAACTAGTTACTGCCCACCACTGGTTGACAATGCATTTCTCTTTGATATCACCTAATAGCTCCATTCTTTCAATTAATTTGTCTAGAAATTTTTCTACTTCAAAATTTTTTGTATCACGAATTAGGGTGACAGTTGATTTTTCACTCTTGGACAGGCTTAAATTAGAACACACCATTACTGGCAGGTGATCACTTACATCTTCTACCAGAATAAAACTTTTGTGTTCACCCACTACATTGTTTGTATAAACGTGATTTAAAAGAGTTGAGCTTGTAGTGGTTATTCTTGTCGGGTGTATAATTAAGGGAATGCAGCCTAAGCTATATGTTAAATTCATGAAGTCTTTAATACTGATATCAGAGTTACTTTTCAACAAATCTGCGTTGAAGTCTCCTCCAATATAATACATCAACTCTCGAGCTCAAGCTAGGGTGCCAGTGTTTTATGATATCAGGAGATATTTAACAAACAAATATTTTGACTACACTTTTCTGGAGGTTCCATAATCAGATGTTTTTTAAAAATTGCTGATTTTAGGGTAGACAAAAAGTAGTTTTGAGCGTTACAGCATTAGCCATGCGTTGGTCGTTCACTGGGTTTGCTGGCAAACTCCCATCTAGTTTGATCCTGCTTTATATTTACCAAGCAATTGAAATTTTAGATTATTCTCACCTATAATGTTGCTGACTGAAATATTGTGTTATTAGGCCTAAGTGTATTTGCTACATCCGTGGCAGAGGTAGAGTCCTTGAGGACGTCCTTGGCCTCAAGAACGTCCTCGAGGACAGATTTTGAAGTCCTTGGCCTTGGCTTCGAGGCCTCAAGTCCTCAAAAATTGGCCTGTCCTCAGCTCGAGGACAGCAGTATTTTTTGAATTGTTAAAATTTTGTGGAGCGCTTGAAAAATTTTTTGGAAAACGTTTTTTTGTGGAGATCGCTTGAAAAATTTTTGTGAAGACCTTTTTTTTTTTTGAGAGCACTTGTGCTTGTGTCCTTGGTTCTTGACCTTGGCCTCGAACATGCCTGTCCTTGGCCTCGAAAGTGTCTGTCCTCAGAAAGGTGTCCTTGGCCTTTTTTTTTGTGTCCTTGGCCTTGGCCTCAAGCCTTTTGCCCTCGACTCCACCTTTGATCCATGGATATTGAATAATGGTTATATTATGGCCGAAAATAAACTTCTGAGCAGAACAGAGCTTCAGACTAAAAAGAGACAGACGATCATTAAGTGAAAAAAGTTGCCTCTCGAGAGTCGAGGCCAAGGAAAAAATGCTTGAGGCTAAGAACCAAGGACACAAGCGCAAGTGCTCTCAAAAAAAAAGTGTCTTCAAAAAATTTTTTCAGGCGATCTCCAAAAAAAAAGGTCTTCACAAAAATTTTCAGGCGCTCCACAAATTTCAACAATTCAAAAAGTAGTGCTGTCCTCGAGGCCAAGGCCAAGGCCTTCAAAATGTGTCTTCGAGGACTCCACGTCTGCCATTGTCAGATGGGTTTACTACTACAAGGCATTAACCAGCAAGTGCGTTGAACTGTGAAGGTTTAAGTTACGGTAGCTCTGGTATGCTGCGAAGTACTGTAAAATAGCCTACTGGTATCGACAAGTACTGGATTTATTCGAGTATAAGTCGCATGCGTGTATACCGGTAAAGGTGAATTTACACAGTATCCATTTTTCAAACGTTTTCGTCTGTTTCTTTACGTTTTTGCTTCTCCTTGACAAAGTATGCGCGTTTTCATCCCCATTTTTATGAGTCCATAAACGCACTAAAGGTGGGTTTACACAGTATCCGTTTTTCGTACGCTTTTTGTACGTACGGAAAACGCATCCGCTTTTTTTACGAACGTATATGCAAACAGTATAAGCACATCCGTTTTTTTGTTGTCTGGACAAAAGCGTATCCGCAAATTTTACGTACGCATCGAGTACAGCATGGCTCTACTTTTGTTCGCTTCCGTACGTATCAGTAGGCTAGGCTATTTGATATTATATTACAGGCAATATTATAGTTTCAATGGTTTTGTCTGAGTTATGGTAGTATTAAGTTGCATTTTGATTCGTAGCTAGTTACGTCGACCACTAATTAGTTGCGTTGGGCGTGCCCAGGAGAACGTAGGCCTACTAACTTCGCTTTGCAGCTAATTTTGGAAAAGCGCTGACTCTTAAAATTGAGTAATCACTCTGTCAAGTTTTACAAGAATTTGCTTTTGAAGCAAGCTTGGTAGCTTGTTTAGGGAGTAAGTTAATTGCTGCTGCTGGTCAAATCAGTAGCCTATTTTCGGTAGCTTTTTGTTGTTAAAATAGGCCTAGAAGCCAATCCTACTTACGATAACAATCCAACAAAACGTTGATATACGCCAAACGCTAACTTATTTCGTTGTTCTTCTTCCTAAACAGCTGCCATGACGCAAAAAAGCATGTGATGATGAACAGATACTCGTAGCGTCGTCGGATGCAATCAATTAAGTTACCACAAATGAGAAATATCTGGAAGCAATTGCTTAATAAATCAGTAGACCTTGCATTCTGTAAAGCTGTGCTGTCAAGCAGGTTAACTAAAATCGGGATATGTTTTAGACATCGGATAACGCTAGTTACTACAGCACACTCTATTTTGTTGTTCTGCTTCATTCTGATATTTGCAAATATTATGTACGGAAATTACGGATGCTGTGTGCATACAAAACGTGCGAAATATACGTATCTGTTTTAGTCCGTTTCCGTACTGAAAAGCGTATACGTTTTACGTACGTAAAAAACGTATGAAAATGCGCATTGCGGATGCTGTGTAAATTTACCTCAACCAAACAGTCACATACTGGACAAAAGTTTTCTAAAAAAATATTTTTGTAAAGGAGTACAGCTCTATTTCGAAATATCGCTCTTATTGTTCATACACACAATTTTTGAACAAAATTTTTATCTATATATAACAATCTGCTTAGTGCGTATATGGACTTAGAAAAATGCGGATGAAAAAGCGCATACTTTTTCAACGAGAAGCAAAAACGTAAAAAAACGGACAAAAACGTACGAAAAACGGATACTGTGTAAATTCATCTCAAAATGGGTTTACACAGTATCCGTTTTTCGTACGTTTTCTGTACGTACGGAAAACGCATCCGCTTTTTTTTACGTACGTATATGCAAACAGTATACGCACATCCGTTTTTTTGTTGTCTGGACGAAAGCGCATCCGCAAATTTTACGTACGCATTGAGTAGAGCATGGCTCTACTTTTGTTCGCTTCCGTACGTATCAGTAGGCTAGGCTATTTGAGCTAGCATCAGTTTCAATAGTTTTGTCAGATTTATGGTAGTTCTAAGTTGCATTTTGATTCGTAGCTAGTTACATAAACCACATATTAGTTACGTTGGGCGTGCCCAGGAGAGAGTAGGCCTACTAACTTCGCTTTGCAGCTAAAGGTGGTTTTACACAGTATCCGTTTTTCGTACGTACGGAAAACGCATCCGCTTTTTTTACGTACGTATATGCAAACAGTATACGCACATCCGTTTTTTTGTTGTCCGGACGAAAGCGCATCCGCAAATTTTAAGTACGCATTGAGTACAGCATGGCTCTACTTTTGAAAGCTCGAAGACTGCGGGAATGACTAATCCTCGGTCACGCCCTAGCTTCAGCGATTCTATCTGAATATTCTGCTTCTCTGCCGACGTGATCAGCCAGCCACCAAATAATAGTTGGAAATGAACACATATATTAGCAATCAAAATCACTGAAATAATGCAGCTTCCTAAATCCTAACTACTAAAGTTGACTGACAGGCACACATGTGCCGCATATGTACCTAATAAACGATACGAGCTAGCAGGTGGGCATTCTGAAAACCAAAACAAACAATAAACTCCACCCCAACCTAGCCCCTAAAGGTAAGTAATAACTTCCACATACGAAAAGGTACAACTTACAACGCCACTGAAACCAAAGCCTATTCTAATCTAAGCATAAAAACATCTACTAACAGTATACACTCCTAACTAATATTGCCTCTCACTCGTCTGCATCCCTCTAGCTAAAGCACTGTAAAGCAAAGCACTGTAAGCACTGATACTAAAAACCACGTGTAGAGATAGCTCAAAAAGCGGTGTAGACAAAAGATCTACGTAGCAATCAAACAGAGCGTGACGAAAATCACTGCATGACGTAACGTCTGGCAAAAGAATGCGGCTATCTCCTACAGTCCCCCCAAAATTATGAAATGGTGATGAAATAATTTTTACAATGAGATAGTCGCAGCAGACTGAGGCAGAAAGAAAAAAAAAATGCACAAGCTCTAGTTCTAATACATTCTTCACTGTCACTACAGCAAATTGTCCAACAGTTTATAGTTCCCGAACCGCGTACTCGACTCCACCATCCTCTCCATAAACGCTCTCAATGTCCTCTTCAGTACCACTAAGGCATTAAGGCAACTTGCCCTTTTTGATTTGTAACCCTTTCAATCATTGAAATTGAGTGTACTTTATCCGGAATGGTTTCATTCGCGCTTTGCAATTTTTTGTTCTGCTTTGATGAAGTGCTGGCATCTTTCGACTTCTGTTTCTGGACGTAATTTTCTTCATGAAGCAGTTTGTGGTGAAAACGTTGACACTTGTTGCATTGGCCGCTGTCTTTGCAGCTTCTTGTACGATGATTCGCTTCAAGACAGTTAAAACAAAGGTTGTTCTCTCGTGCCACTCGCCATCGATCAGCAGTATTCATTCCAAGGAAATTCCTGCAGCTAGTCAAACTGTGTGATGCTGACTCTGGGTGCAGACAACAGCGTTGAGCTATGTGAAGATCCCACTTGCTTGCGTTTACTTGAGGTGATTGACTTGTGGCAACTTGTGGGACAAAATGTCGGCTCTTAGTAAAGTTTGGTTTAGGAGCAATATATGGTGAGTGTCCTTTCTTGTCCTCACTTCTGTCAACTTTCATCACATGCAAAGTGTCCAGACTGGCAATTTCCTCGGTTAGGAATGCAATAAACATGTCAAACGTCCAGCTGTCAGGTGAATGGTTAGTTTCTAGTTTACTCCGTAGCTTGTCATTCAATGCTGAGTACATACTTCCAAGGAGTTGCGGTTTCTGAAGAGCTGTTTCCTTATTCAAGGAATTTAACACACCCTGCAAGCTGCGCAGATCTGCGCGGTACTCCAAGAGCACCTTCCGACTGTGGCCAACTGATTTTGCATTACGCTGCACTAACTTCATGGCATTTTCAACCAAGATTTCCTTCTGTCCATATATCTCCTCAAGGGTTTGCCATACGACATCGCAAGCTTTCCCAGGGTCCATAATGCAGAATGCATTTCTGATATACTTCTTTGCCTGCCCTTCCACCGTGGCCTCGATCCATTGAAGTAGCAGGTCAGGTCGGAGTTTTCTAAGTTCTTGAAATGTTGTGGAGAGGCGGTGGCGAAATGAAGGATACTCTGAAGAATCCGTTCCATCAAAACGTAGACCACCAGCTTCATCCAGTAACCTTTTGGGCCATGACAAACTTTCATAGCTCCACGGATTGTATGTGACAGCAGGCATCATTCTGACAGCACTATTATGCGTACCTTGCTGCATCCAACTGGAATGTTCTCCACCAATATCACTGCCACAGTTTGGAACATACAGCGAATTTCTATTACCATTGTTCATAGAGTGGTTTCCGAGAGCACGCTCGTCTTGACTTACGTGCCTTCGTTCATGCTGATCTCTAACGCCAGGAATGCCGAGACTTTGGGCATCTGAGCAACGTGGTGCACGATTAACAGCGAATGTCGATTGTCTTTGGGTAGATGCTTGAGTAGCCTTCATCTGGTTCTGGATAGACCAGCTTGCACGTTGTGACAAGTTATCTTTGACCCCCGTTGTTTCCTCCGTGACTTTGACAGCGGCGTTGGAAAGGTCAGATGAAAACGGTATCATTGCTCCCACCGCATTACATGCTTGTTCTGATGCAGCCAGATAGTCTTTTGAGGGAGCGGGATTGTCAGCATTCAATTGGTTGAAACGATCTAGACCTGGTGTCTCGGACATGTTAGATAATACTTGGTCCTCATCTGGGATTAGATTCATCATCTCCGGTCCCCCCGTCGGAACCGCACTTAACTTAAAGTTTAATCGTCCTTTGTATGTATCTTTCACCTGATTGAAATCTTTCGCATCAGCAATGCTACTGGCATCTTCTGCAAAACTTTTATAAGTTTCCAATTCAACGTTCTTCCTTTTGAGAGCCAAATCTCGTTTCTTTAATTCCATTTCCTTTTCCTTCTCTATTTGCTGCACGTCTATTTCCTTCTCTTCGATGACTAACTCCATCATTTCTTTTTGCCTCTTTAGTAGGGCGATTTCCTTTTGCTGCTCTTCAATTATCTGCAGCGACTTTCCAGATATTCTTGTTCCCAGGTAGGAGGTCGAGGTCCGTGAGAAGCTGCTCATTGTGCCAACAGTTCGGTTCTCCGGATCTTTTAATGCTCTGGCATAGTATTTCTTCAGCTTAGTAATATCCTCCTCGGGATAATTCGTAATCAATTCCTCTACTACGCCTCTTGCGAGAGAATTGGGGTTATCCTCCAGCCACTGGTGCAGGGCTGCGGCATACACATTGTGGGCCTTTAGACCGTACTCCAGAGTATTCTTTAACAAAGGTTCATCAACTTTCGTTAGTGAGCGGCTATAACTTTTCATGGTAGAGCTGATTAACTTCAAATCATTCGCATATCTTTTGAGAGATCTGTGATTCCTAAATTGATCTGGTTTCGGCTCATCTACCCAGGATAATCGTATATCCTCCAGCGGATCCACAAGGTTTTCGCGAATCTGGCTGCAACCCTCACCGTTGCCCTGTACCCCAGGACCTTGATTGCCTGTGGTTGCCGCCTCTTCTGTTCCTTTAGCGGAATCCTGGATAGGGTGACAGAAGCTCTCACTTCCACTCTGCTGTGTGCCTTGTGCCTCAAGTTCATTGCTGCGGGAAGTTGTCACTTCTTCTTGAGTCAATTCTCTACCCTCAATTCCAGTTGTCGCTCTCCTATTCGATATACCGGAAGCTGACAAGCCAAAAATCAATTCTTGCTCAAAATCCATTCTCAAATTACTATACGTGATCAGTAATCAGAATCTCCGAAATAGCAGCAATTAAAGTCTCTTGTTTTTAAATTGGTTCTTAATGTACAAAGTTCACTTGCCAATGAGATAGCTCGTATTGAAAGCTCGAAGACTGCGGGAATGACTAATCCTCGGTCACGCCCTAGCTTCAGCGATTCTATCTGAATATTCTGCTTCTCTGCCGACGTGATCAGCCAGCCACCAAATAATAGTTGGAAATGAACACATATATTAGCAATCAAAATCACTGAAATAATGCAGCTTCCTAAATCCTAACTACTAAAGTTGACTGACAGGCACACATGTGCCGCATATGTACCTAATAAACGATACGAGCTAGCAGGTGGGCATTCTGAAAACCAAAACAAACAATAAACTCCACCCCAACCTAGCCCCTAAAGGTAAGTAATAACTTCCACATACGAAAAGGTACAACTTACAACGCCACTGAAACCAAAGCCTATTCTAATCTAAGCATAAAAACATCTACTAACAGTATACACTCCTAACTAATATTGCCTCTCACTCGTCTGCATCCCTCTAGCTAAAGCACTGTAAAGCAAAGCACTGTAAGCACTGATACTAAAAACCACGTGTAGAGATAGCTCTAATAGCGGTGTAGACAAAAGATCTACGTAGCAATCAAACAGAGCGTGACGAAAATCACTGCATGACGTAACGTCTGGCAAAAGAATGCAGCTATCTCCTACAACTTTTGTTCGCTTCCGTACATATCAGTAGGCTAGGCTATTTGAGCTAGCATCAGTTTCAGTGGTTTTGTCAGAGTTATGGTAGTTCTAAGTTGCATTTTGATTCGTAGCTAGTTACGTCGACCCTAATTAGTTATCTTGGGCGGGCCCAGGAGAACGTAGGCCTACTAACTTCGCTTTGCGGCTAATTTTGGAAAAGCGCTGACTCTTAAAATTGAGTAATTACTCTGTCAAGTTTTACAAGAATTTGCTTTTGAAGCAAGCTTGGTAGCTTGTTTAGGAAGTAAGTTAATTGCTGCTGCTGGGCGAATCGGTAGCCTATTTTCGGTAGCTTTTTGTTGTTAAAATAGGCCTAGAAGCCAATGCTACTAACGATAACAATCCAACAAAACGTTGATATACACCAAACGCTTACTTATTTCGTTGTTCTTCTTCCTAAACAGCTGCCATGACGCAAAAAAGCATGTGATGATGAACAGATACTCGTAGCGTCGTCGGATGCAATCAATTAAGTTACCACAAATGAGAAATATCTGGAACCAATGGGTTATAAAGGTGAATTTACACAGTATCCGCAATGCGCATTTTCATACATTTTTTACATACGTAAAACGTATTTGCTTTTCAGTACGGAAACGGACTAAAACTGATGCGTAAATTTCGCACTTTTCGTATGCACACAGCATCCATAATTTCCGTACATAATATTTGCAAATATCAGAATGAAGCAGAACAACAAAATAGAGCGTGCAGCAGTAACTAGCATTATCCGATGTCAAAAGCTTAATCCAACTTTTGGTAACTTGCTTGACATCATACCTTAACAGAAGGTAAGGTCTACTGATTTATTAAGTCATTGGTTCCAGATATTTCTCATTTGTGGTAACTTAATTGATTGCATCCGACGACGCTACGAGTATCTGTTCATCATCATATGCTTTTTTGCGTCATGGCAGCTGTTTAGGAAGAAGAACAACGAAATAAGTTAGCGTTTGGCGTATATCAACGTTTTATTGGATTGTTATCGTAAGTAGGATTGGCTTCTAGGCCTATTTTAACATCAAAAAGCTACCGAATATAGGCTACCGATTCGACCAGCAGCAGCGATTAACTTACTTCCTAAACAAGCTACCAAGCTTGCTTCAAAAGCAAATTCTTGTAAAACTTGACAGAGTGATTACTCAATTTTAAGAGTCAGCGCTTTTCCAAAATTAGCCGCAAAGTGAAGTTAGTAGGCCTACGTTCTCCTGGGCACGCCCAACGTAACTAATTAGTGGTCGACGTAACTAGCTACGAATCAAAATGCAACTTAGGTTTTGTTTTCGTCGTTGCTTCGTTGTTTGTTTTTTGACAGTTGACTTTTGATGACCGCTTGCTGGTCTTTTATCGCTGTCTTTTTAATAAATTGAATTGAATTGAATTGAATTGAATTAGAACTACCATAACTCTGACAAAACCACTGAAACTGATGCTAGCTCAAATAGCCTAGCCTACTGATACGTACGGAAGCGAACAAAAGTAGAGCCATGCTGTACTCGATGCGTACTTAAAATTTGCGGATGCGCTTTCATCCGGACGACAAAAAAACGAATGTGCGTATTCTGTTTGCATATACGTACGTAAAAAAAGCAGATGCGTTTTCCGCACGTACAAAACACGTACGTAAAACGGATACTGTGTAAACCCACCCGAGCTTGCGTTATCCGGTGTCAGGAACGCGTCCCGAGTTTAGTTAACCTGCTCGAGAGCATAGCTAGGGTGAAATCAAGGTACGCTGATTTATTAAGCAATTGCTTCCAGATATTTCTCATTTGTGGTAACTTAATTGATTGCATCCGACGACGCCACGAGTATCTGTTCATCATCACATGCTTTTTTGCGTCATGGCAGCTGTTTAGGAAGAAGAACAACGAAATAAGTAAGCGTTTGTCGTATTTCAACGTTTTGTTGGATTGTTATCGTAAGTAGGATTGGCTTCTAGACCTATTTTAACAACAAAAAGCTACCGAAAATAGGCTACCGATTCGACCAGCAGCAGCAATTAACTTACTCCCTAAACAAGCTACCAAGCTTGCTTCAAAAGTAAATTCTTGTAAAACTTGACAGAGTGATTACTCAATTTTAAGAGTCAGCGCTTTTCCAAAATTAGCTGCAAAGCGAAGTTAGTAGGCCTACGTTCTCCTGGGCACGCCCAACCAGAGGTAATTGTAATTGTAATTGTAATTACATTTTATTCACCAAGTTGCCTTGGCCAGGAGACAGCGAAATGACCTTTCGGTCTTCGAGTCAAGCTGCCACCTGCCCATCTGTCTACCACACACGATGGAGGCTTCACACTGTCCCTTTAATAGCTGAACGTCAAACAGGGAAGCTGTGAATACCAATTTTTATAGTCTTTGGTTTGACTCGACCGGGAATCGAACCCAAGCCTACCGCTTCAGTAGCAGACGCTTTATCCACTCTACCATTGATTGGTTTTTTAGAGGTGGTCAGTAACGAAGTAGTTCTACTTAAGTAGACTACTTAAGTAGTATTTTCGGTAACGAGCGACTTACTTAAGTATTTTTCATTTCTGATACTTCTACTTTTACTTCAAGTAAAATCCTCTTGAAGTAACGCTACTTGAGTAGTAATGACTTTTATGTAAAGTAGAAGTAAACACCTAGCCAATCCTTTTAGATGATGATTTGACCAATGACCACGATTTGAAGTTTTTTTGTTTGTCTCATTACATCTGGCAACTCTGCTTACCGAAAACATGTTCGTGCAGGACGCGAAACAGAAGTCTGGTACGCTGTGATTACAGTATATGTACCGGTAATGAGCCGCAATTTTGAGGTTTGACAAGGTTTTCTGGAATTTCTTTGCTTTAGGTGGACCCAGTATTATTGTGTGCTTTATTGTTTGTTAGGTTTTCCAAAGAAGTATTGCAGATAGATACCGGTAGTTGAAAGCCTTCACTTAGGCCGATAGCTGCCAGTGTATACCAGTAAGCGTTTGGGCTACTACCGTAGTACCAGCTTTGATAAATTATAAGATTTAGATTAGCCTGTATTTAAACTATCTTAGCAGCCTACTGTCATTTGTGTGACTGTCATTTACCGCTCTAGAGGCATGCGAGCTACGGTATACAATTAGCCATCCGAGCATATATATGTAGGTATAATGTCACAAAAGAAGTGTGTGCCTAAGAACGTGCACAGATAAAAGCCGAAATACAATATCAAAATCAACCATAGAGAATATTATACCATTACTTTGTTTTTATCTTAATGTTTTAAGATATAACTATAAGTACTTTAAGTACAAACAGCATCAACTCTTTGCTGTGTTCCTAATGTTGAAAGCCTGTTAACATTGAAGATCAAACAAGACAAATTGAAACAAACAAACAACACATCGCAGAACAGAAATTTTAGCAAGCAAATAGCGCATGACAAAAACAGGCAAGTCAGAAGCACAGCATTGTTAGCATGTGGTACCACACAAGTAAGGTTTACTCAACCCAGCCATGAACTATAACTTAACACAACCACAGTAATAAGATTACCCTACTCCTCACAAATGTAAGGTTACTCAACCAAATATTAACCACAAACAATGCAAAACAAAAAAAAACAACAAAAAGTCGCATTCTACAAAAAGAGACACTGCAGAGTGAGGGTTAGCTAACAACTGAAGATAATAAGCATGACATACTGATATCATAAACAATGAAGAAAGAAAAAAAACAAAAAACAGCAGAATGATATTAAACAGTGTCGATGAGTTACAACTCATGTAGTAAGCTAGGCTACTAGATTATTGCATTAATGTAAGCCTCAAGTTGAGTTAGAGATTGACCCCCACCCAATCACACTTATTTTTAAATCTTGGAAAAAAACACACTCTAATACTGCCAATGCTGTTGTTTGAAGACAAGTATTATATGAAGTACGGTAATCAAAAATGAGGTAAATAATAAGCAGTAAGTACCAAAATAGCAATATGGTTTGGTGCATGCAAATGAGCACTTATACAATACGTTATTAGTGGATTAAATCCTAGAACACTGTACACCGAACAAAATGAATGTGAAGAGTTGAGCAGCTTAAATATTTACAGTTTGCTTCAAATATTCTAAACAGACATTAACTCGTTCCACAAGCAGACTTAAAAAATTGCCTTGCCTGCTGTGATTAAGCAAGGTAGTTGAAAAATCATCAGGCAATAGATCAGAGCTAACTTCCACATTGCAGATAGCCCTTATCTGCTTTACTGTTTCAGACTTGGCTTGTGAGGGTTTACATTCATATGCAACATGAAATGAAGACTGCACATTAGCACCACAACCACACAGTGGTGAAGAGCATATTTCAGGAAAATGCTCATACAAAAACAAATTCAGCAAATTATTTGGATAAAAAAGACTTAAAGTTAAAGTTTCAATATTGCGAGGGATACTTGATTTAAAAACCAAACTACTGCTAGACACTGTTGGTATAATACTTGACCCATTTAATAGCCACTTATTTTGGACAGAATTTTGCCAAAGTTTTTCAGTATACTCCTTAACCATGCTTTTGGTATTAGAGCAACATGTACTGGACAAATATGCGAAATAGTCAACAATATTTTCTTAACTATAATTTGATCAGACACAGTAAAACATTCCGGTGATAACATCAATTTCCATGGAAGGAATTTAAATACTTGTTGTAACTTGCCATGTAAATCTTTACTTGGACCAGGTTGAATACCTTTATTTATCAGCATTCTCAAAGGGTCATTGTCATCTTTCTTAATGTTAAGCTTTAAAAAATGCTTGATACTGTTAATTGAATTTTGCACAACAATGGGAGGAAGCCCAGAGATGATTTCACACAGTTCAAGTTTAACATTAAATGTAGCACCCAAAGTAGATTTTAAAACTTTGTACCACAACTTGTTAATATCTGCAAGATTATGTTGATTTATCCAAACCATGCCACCATAAAAAAGACAGGGTAAGAAAAGCACTTTAATCAACCGAGTCATTACTGTATAATTTAGACCCCAATGCTAGTTTGAGTTCCTGAGAATTGCTATCCATCTAAGAAGGAGGCGATTATGCACAACACTGCTGTGATGCTTAAATGTAAGATCACTGTCAATGTGGAGATCCAATACACAGGTAACATTAACTTTTTTAATGCTCCTTTGGCCAATCTCAAAAGTCCCTGGTATCAACCCTTGGTCTTTTTCTGCGGTTGAAAAAACCATATATTTGGTTTTCTTGGTGTTGCAATTTATAATCATTTTCCACTTGCTGCACCAATTTTCCAAATTCAAGCAAACTGTTCAAAAACTGTTAACACCGCTTGATGCATCCTCACTTAATATCAAAATCGTAGCATTATCAGCAAATTTAAGAGTGTGAATTGACGGTCCTAGTTGTTGATTATATAAATTTTTGAAATCCATCAGATCATTAATGTAAAATTTGAACAGCATGGGAGAGAGTGCAGATCCCTGGGGGAGACCAAAGTCACCCACATGTCTACATGGACCTGTATGAGAGTTTACTTTAAGATTAACAGTCCTTGATATAAGGAAACTTATAATTAACTTGAGAAAATTGCCTTGAATATCTTTATCAAACAGCTTTACCACAAGGCCTTTCTTCCAAACAGAATCAAATGCTTTTTCAAAATCTATAAATAGTCCAATTACTGTCTTTTTGTTCTGTTTACCCCACTTAATTAACCAATCGAGACGATTCAAATAACGTGCAGTATTTTTATTCTTTGTAAAACCCTCCTGATCCAAATCACACCACCCAATTGATTTTAAGTGGACTTCTATTCTTTTACTCCATATTTTCTCCAATAATTTGCCAATATAGGATGAGATTGTAATCGGTCGATAAGTACCTGGTTTAACATAAGAAGGTTTACCAGTTTTTCTTATAAAAATAACATGGGAGTCACTCCATGGCCAAATAACTTGCTCCAGGCAAACATTGAATAAGGTTACCAGACGATGAAGAGCAACTGGCCCAATGTAATTCCACATAGCAGGATGGAAACCATTATTGTCAAAACTCTTTCCAGATCTGGACACATTTCGCAATGCTCTCTTCATTTACTCAATTGTTGTAATAGGACCATTCACAGATGACAGTTCATAGTTGTTAGCTGAGTTAATTTTGTCCAGAACACCTTTGTACTGCAGCTTGATTTGACTGTCAAATTTAGTGTCAAATGACTGCATATTATCGGTGATGTGTTTTCCTTGAAAAAATGTGGAAAATAATTCTTCTTCTAATTCCGGATCCTTGAATAAGTATTCATTGTTATCATTCAGAAAAGGTCCAACTTGTTGCGTTTTTCTTGTTTCAAACATTTTTTGAAAGTTTCCCCCAAAATCTCTTGCTTCTGAGGTATTTGGGTCCTGAGTTTGCTTCAAGATAAATTCAGAGCAGGCAGTTTTTCGGGCAACATCAAATTTAGTCTTAGCATGAACAAACAATTTATAGTTGTTATACGTATTTTGCAATTGATAGTGCTTTCTAGCCTTTCTCATTGCTGTAAATAAAAAAGTTAAGCTAGTAGTCCAATAAGGCTTGCTGTGATTAGATACTCGTTTCTTTTTGCAATTAGTGTCTGTAGCAGTGTTAAAACACTTCTTGAAGAAATTACACATTTCATAGACATTTGCAACACTAGTGATATCTCATGATAGTATTAGGTCCTCTAAATCTGATGACCATTTAGCCCAGTTCATCGTATTCAAGTCAAGAGCATAAGAGACCAGTCTAGTTTTTGGATTAGACTTGATTCCACATAGCAGGGGCACATGACCTCTGCTAGGGGCACCACTAAATAAATTTGTGTTTTCATCCGTAAAACAGTCCATCAGAAAGTTTGAAAGTTTATTTGAACAGATGATTAGGTCAATGCAACTATATCCGTTTTTTGCTAAAAAAGTTGGGGTTCCAGAGCAGGAAATAGCAAATTTGGTGAAGTCCAGGTTATCTATCAGTTGTTCTCCATATCGATTGTTTTGAGAATCACCCCATGCAGTGTGTCTAGCATTGAAGTCACCAAAAACAATGATGCCTTTTGCCTTGAGTGAAAGAACTAGATCATTTGCTTTATCAATCAGTGATAATGCATTCAATATGGCATTGGTATCATTGAGCTTAACATAAATAGATCCAACTATTATTCTGAGATTACCAACTTCAACAAGTGCCCAAGCGCAATCAAGACTATTGCAATAGCTTCCAATGTGAGGTAGATGAACTGATTTCAGATCTTGGGATATGTATAGAGCACACCCACAATTAATAGCTCTATTTGAATCCTTATAACATGTCATGTTGAGTAGCTCCAGCTGTTCATCATCACAAGAGTTTGTTTCTTGAATTGCTAAAATGCATAAATCTCTTTCATGTATAAATTTATTGAGCATAAACTTACTGCGATTTGATAAATCGCAGAGCAGAATAATGCATTGTTTAGATCAGTGCTCTTCAACCTTTTTTTACGTGGTATACCTTTAGCGATTTTCGAAAACTTTGTATACTCCACAAAAAATTCTAGCCCGTGTAAGCGGTGTAGACTTTTTTTGTAGATCCGATTTTTCATGCTTAGATTTGGGCGAAATTGGACCGAATCTAGCCTGAATGTAAGTGGAGACCATTTTCTTTTTTTTTTGAGATCGCAGTTTTGTTTTGTATACCCTCTGTATACCGAGCACCATTATTACCGTTTCACATACCAATTGGTATATCGTATACCCAAACGAAGATTTGTACGAATTAGATGTTACGAATCTGTGCTGACCTGCTGATTGGCTTACTTCATATTGTACATAGCAGGTTTAATCCAATTAAAGTTTAAATGGATTGTTGAACCAGACCGTTAGGTAGTGTACATTATTCCACCTCACAACGTGTACAATAAGTACGTATCAAGTTTGTTTTACTGTACAGTACTACGAAACTTATTGAGTAGTTACGACGATTCATTTACAGGTCATCTAGGGTACACATCAAATACCAGATGTTGACTCAGTCTCACTAAAAAAAAAAAGCATACCAAACCCTGATTAGCATGGTACAGTAGACAAACTAGACATGCGCATTACTCCTGGTTCATACGAAAAAGATTAGCGGTTAACGGCGTTGCGTTTGCTGCGGCCCGTCTGGGGTTCAACTCCCTAGCCGGTTAACGAACAGAGTTGCTAACGACTCGCCATCGCTGCGACGTTTTTTCTCAAGCTGTGTTGTCCATGCGCGGAGATGAGCCCAGAGTCCCTACTAAATTGTATTCGTAACACGCTTCGGTGTAATTTTAAGAGAATAATAAAACTTTGATTTTTTGATATGCTACCGTAAGTATGGCTTTGCTTGAACACTGATCGTAAGCGTCACAACAGCAAACCTTCGAAGAATAAACAAACACGTGAAATTCGAAATTACTTTCTACTTTTACTTAAGTGGAAATGCTTCGCCATACTTCTACTTTTACTTGAAAGGCATTTTTGAGTAAGTAACAATGCTTCTACTTAAGTAGATTTTTCGACTACTTTGTCCACCTCTGCGCCCAACGTAACTAATTAGGGTCGACTTAACTAGCTACGAATCAAAATGCAATTTATATATACCATAACTCTGACAAAACCATTGAAACTGATGTTAGCTCAAATAGCCTAGCCTACTGATACGAACGGAAGCAGACAAAAGTAGAGCCATGCTGTACTCGATGCGTGCGTGAAATTTGCGGATGCGCTTTCGTCCGGACGACAAAAAACGGATGTGCGTATACTGTTTGCATATACGTACGTAAAAAAAAGCGGATGCGTTTTCCGTACGTACAAAAAACGGATACTGTGTAAACCCACCTTAAGTCTCACTCCAAATTTTTTTAAACATCATTTATTGATTGCAATCACGTAACCTAAAATTAAAAACTGTGCAGGTCATCACAACTGTTACTGTCCTCAAGACTTAAGTGAATAGGTGATATTTAATGTGATTGATTGTGAGAAAAGTGTTAGTAGGGTATAGAAAGCATAACGTGACTTTCTTGGAAAGCACTAACTAACACGATCGATCATGAGAAATGCAGTTATGTAGAAGGCGTAGGAAGGTGGCAAGTTGATTGTGAAAAAGGTGATAGCATAGAAAGCTGTGAAAAAACGACAAAAAATATCACCTATTTTTGAGTGTAAAAAAAAAAATGATACTTTTTGGTCTTCATCTGATTTCGGGAAAAAAACACATCAATTTTCGGCAACGACCTTTTTCTTTTTTGGCCTTCATTCAATATCGGCAACGGAATTACATAATTTTTTTTACAGTGCTTTCTCAGGCCAAATGCGTGTGGTCAAAGCTGCAAAAGCGCCCCCCCAGGCAAAATTTTACAATTTAATGACTGCTGTTACCTGCACAATATTTTAGCATTGGGAAATAAAACTTATCAGTAATCACAGCTGGAGATATTTAACTTACCATAATGTTAACTACTGTAAGAATTGTTGTAGGCTACTGAAAAATTTCGTTACTGAACCGAAAAATGCTGGTACTAGAAAATGACAGTACCAGTAGGCTACTCAATCAGCAATATTGCCATTTTACAGTAAAAGTTACAAATTATACAATAATTAACTTCTTTTTTTTGGTATGTACTAGTCTGACTTCTGGAAAGGATTACGTTTGGGGTAATCTTTTTCAGGGAGTTAAATAAGGCCAGAAAAAAAGAATAAGGAAGAAGAGAAATAATTATTGTTTAATGGAAGTAGTGAGTAGGCTGCTGCTCTTTTCTAGTACTGCTCTTATCAGTATCACTGTATCAGTGTATTCTAGTAGGCTACCACAGACCAGCATGTTCAGTATCGAAATTTCCAGTCCTAAAATTTTTTGGTACCGGCATTTTCTTGTATCACGATTGACCACACCTGCATTCTTAGTGCCGATATTGGCATTTTTAGTAGGCTACCAGTATGTTTCAATATCACAATTTTTCAGTACTGGCATTTTCGAAATGTACCGGTAGTGACTATTTCACCAAAAATTTTCAAGTTAAAGAAAATAAAACGAAAATGAAAAATATTCATCCGCACTTTTTTAATATGTTTTTTTTAGGTGTTAAGATTAGGGTTTAAGTTAGGGTTTGGGTTAGGTTGTTACGGTTTGATTTTGGAATAGTTTTAGAGTAAGCATTTGAGTTGAGGTTAGATTTGCCTCAGAAATAAAAGAAAAACTAGATAAAAATTTTCGGTGAAATAAAGCGTTTGTTTTCTAAAACATCTCTTGGTTAACATTGTGGTAAATATCCTCAGCTGTGTTTACTGATAAGTTGTTATTTCACAATGCTGAAATAAACTGTTGGTCAAATATCGTCAGATAAAAATTCATACTTCAACGATTATTCTTTACTGTTTAACACGTTGACTGCCGACCGGTTTTTACCAAAACTGCTCAAAAAAGCCAAACGTATTAGAGCTAAAGTAAGAATGTCACAAAGCTATGAAGTCGATTTTTGGCAACAGCTAAACTTATTTGTCATATATCACGCGAAAAAACTACCTACGAGCATACTCGTAGTTGGCACCTGAATCAATAAATTTGTCAAAAAATGTCACTCTACGAGATAACTCGTGGCTGAAAATGACCTTTTTTTTACACATGACTATATATTGCTTTACAAAATCTTCAAAATAACTTACGATATCATCGTGTATTTGTATTGAAAAAACATTTTGCGATTACGACATAATATTTTTTGTTTAGCTATAGTGCGTTGTAGTGGTCACTCGTTAGGCTACTAGAAAGAAGTTTAGAAATCTAGAAGTCAAATTAGAATCAGATAAAATTTGAATTTGATTCAACAGCTAGGGTGAGCTGAAATCAAATTCTTATAATGCTTCTTTACTGGTTAACAAGAAGTCAACCAGGCTACTGGTAAGCTGGTAGCAATATTTACCAACCTCCAGTTACAGTACTGGTCACTACAGTACACCAATACTAATGCAGAATAGCCTTCCACTGTTCCATATACCAGAGTAGCATAGTTCACTTTCCTCTTTCTGCAGTTGACAGGATATAGATCTAATAAACTGAATAATAGTAATCGGAGGTGGAGTCGAGGACACGAGGCTTGAGGCCAAGGCCAAGGACACAAAAAATTCTGAGGCCAAGGCCAAGGACACAGGAGCAAGTGTTCTCAAAAAAAAAGTCTTCAAAATTTTTTTTCAGGCGAAAAAGGTCTTCAAAAATTCTTTTCAGGCGATCTCCACTTAAGGAAAACAAAAAAAGGTCTTTGCAAATTTTCCGCGAGGTTTCTGGCGTTTTCCAACAACATTTCAACGGCTCAAAAAATAGTGCTGTCTTTGAGCCAAGGACAGGGCAATTTTTGAGGACTTGAGGCTTCGAGGCCAAGGACTTCAAGATGTGTCCTTGAGGACTGCACCTCTGATAGTAATCCTATTTCCTACTTAGCCAGATTTTTTTGGAAGAAAATTTCGGCTACACACACCCCTGATTAGGCTACGCTACTGTTCAAATACTGGTACTGTAGCCACACAGGTTACATCACTCTGAGTAACCCAAATTTTGTTCTTTATGTTTTTTTTAGATATTTTAGCTTTTTCCATGTTTCTAATCACTATTATGTTTTCACCAAGTTGGTCAAATTCAATTTAGCTTACAGTCTAAAATTTTAACACTGACTCAGACATACGGCAAGAAAAAGGTATATATCTCAGGATGAATGGGATGATTACTTGGACTTGAGTGACTCTCATTCAGAAGATTTTTCTGACTTATCTGATTCTGAAAGTGATGTACATGCATTATATGTAGCATCAGATACAGATGAATCAAGTTCAGATGAAGATGAAGAAGCGGCAACAGTGCAACCTCCTGTGCCAGCATCTACTAGCCTATCTCTTTCTGCTGATTCGACAGCAGTTGCTGCTGCCACTTTCATATAAATCTGTAGATTTTCTTAAAAAAAGATGAACATCCCACAATGTTTATCATTTTCAAACTCTGCTAAGCTTTAGTGAGTCTGCACAAATACTACGGATGAAACTGCTTAGCAACTTTAGGTGTTTTACTCAAAGTGGCAGCAATGTTTCATAAGCAATATATGCATGCAATACATTGCGTATAAAACGTTTGTTTGACCAAAATTTTGTTTGGTAAACTTGGGCAACTTTTTTAATTTTGAAGGCTATTATTGGTGTAACAGGTGCCAAAATAATTTTCGTGTTGTGCTACATAAGCCGAAGGGTCAATTTTATGCATTGAAATCACGTATATACTCGTAGTTTTTTTTTCATTGGCGTTTAGAAAAAAACGAGTATACTAGTAGTTAGCACCAGGGAACAAATGCCTCACTACGAGTATACTCGTAGTTGGCAGTCAACGTGTTAAGTAATCATGACAGTGGGTTACGTAATTTAGTTGTTATTAATATATATATTGGGAATAACACTATCTACTATGACACTGTAGTATATTGCATATTGCTCCTTGTAGCTTCCTGCAATATCTCTAAATCAATTTTTAAAGCATTTACTGCTTGCTTTTTGCACCGCAGCATGTTGAAATTGAGTATTTTAGTTTTGTTTTCATTGGATTTGTGCAATAGCAATTTTGGCTATGAATGGATCAGATCTAAATAAATTTATTCAGCCTAGTCAAGAAGCCGCACCAAGTACAAAATTTCTCAAGGAAAATGAGAATCTGAGCGACGACTGGTACGAGACTCTTGCGTTTAATATTGATAATTGGTACTACCTTGACGATGTAAATTTGCAACCTACCTTTTTTGAAAATTCTTTCCTCTACATTTTAATATTCCTTCCCTTTACAAAAACTTTGACGCAATGCTTAAATTTTCTTCAATCACTCAATTTTTTGCCTGATATAGTATGCCTCTTTAAACTTGCGTTAAAGATGAACCTTTGGCTGATATATCAATTACTAGTAGGTACAGCTTTATTCACGTTAAATCGCATTCCACTGCTGAAGGAGTTGTGGTTCATATTTTAACAGAACTTAAATTTGAATTGTCGAAGAATCAATTTACTCTGTATAACTCGGAATCCTTGTGGTTAATTATTTACACAAAAAACTGCACTGTAAATATTGAAGTCATGTACCATCACCCATCATTAACAAATATCAACAAATTCTTAGAAGATCTTTCTACTGGCCTTAGCCATTTTTTTTCTAACTATAAAACATAATATCTGCTGGGAGATTTAAATATTAACTTATATTTATAAATTTAACTGATCTAAAATTGCCAACGATTACATTAGCATAATAATGAGTAATAGCGCTATTCCCCTAATTACTCTTTGCACTTGTGTGACATCTGCACCTTTTAGCATGATTGATCAAATAATCACCAATGATTTAAAGCACAAAATTCTATCTTTCATAATTTGTATCAACCAAACGGATCATTGCATTATAGTACGTAGTATAAAACTATAACTTCTTTCAAGTGTGCAAAAACAATTAAGTACCATAGGGACACTTCAGACCTCAATTATGAAGATTTTTGCAATAAATTAGACCAAAATTTATCTCAATTTTTTCAAAACTGCGACGCTCTTGATCACTTTAATTATAATATTTTCAACAGATTTGTAAATGTGATACCATCAACAATTGATGCCCATGCCCTGATTGAACAATTATCTTGTAGACAAACAAGATTGAAAAACAAATCGTGGGTCACAAAAGAGCTTTTAGTCCTTATCTGCTAAAGACAGTTGATCCTTCGTTCTCATCCCTTTCAAGGAGATGAAAACGAAAAAACTTCTTATTGCAAGTTTTCAAATAAGTCAAAGTAAATTGATAGCATAGCAAAAAAAAACAACATTTTGGAACATTGTTAGAAACCAAAAAACTTAGTCTTAAATCTGCATGGGAAATTACTTGATCAGCACTTCCTACTACAATGGTAAAATCTTTAACAGCCGAAGATTTAATTGATAAAAACGAATAACGCAACCAAAAAGCTGGAGTCGATCTTTTTAACAATGTTTTTTATACAATAGGTAAACAATTGGATTGCGATATTTCCAAACATCAAAATAATTAGTACCGAAATTATTTATCAAAAAGCATTTTTGAACCAATATTTTTTGCAGCCCCGACTTGTGATGAAATTGTAAACACAATATATGCACTTAATGTGAATAAAGCTATTGGCCTTCACAACATTTCTGCTTACTTCCTTTGCATAGCTGCTGCCAATCTTGCACCCCATCTACAAGGTTCCTTCAAATTCACATTGGGAATGACATTTTTTCTGAAAATTGTACTCGCGCCAAAATCATTCTCGTTCACACAAAAGGAGATAAAGCTAGTCTTAATAACTATTGCCCAATCTCGATTTTGACTTGCTTTGTGAAAATTCTTGAATGTCCTATTTATGGTAGGTTTTTGGCCTTCTTGAAAAAACATAATGTAATACCTAAAGCCCAATATGATTTCCAAAAATATATCTCCACCACACATGCTATGTTGGACATTGTTTCAACTGCATATGATAATATTAGCCAAAACCTTTAAACTGGCTTGGTTTTTCTGGATCTACAAAAGGTATTTGATTGCGTCTCACACAATATTTTATTAGCTAATCTTAAACATTATGCTATATGAGGACCATTTTACAGGCTAATCAAAACCTTTCTTAAGAGAACTCAGTACGCAAGTATTAAGGGCGTTGATTTTGAAATAAAGCCAGTCAAATACGGAGTTGCACAAGGATCAACTCTTGGATTGTTACTATTTTTACTTCATATCAATGATCTTCCTAACTCAACTTGCAGCCTACCAAGATTATTCGCTGATGATACCTGCTTAATCTTGACTAGTGATATGATACTATGCTTAGAAACCAAAATGAATCTAGACGTACAAAAAGTTTTCCATTGGTGTATGGCTAACAGAATGAATCTTAATCCCACAAAGTCTAATTACTTCATTATTTCACCTAAATTAAGAGAAACCTCACTCCAAATATCCTTGACCTTACATTATATATACTTATCAACTTCAAAAAGTGTTCAAAACTTAGTTGTTCATCTTGATTCTCAATTAAACTTTCAGGACCATATTACAGCAACTGCACATAAAATATCTTGAGCAGTTGGAATAATGTCCAAACTCAAACCTTTTTTTCCTCAATCGGCCATGATCAAATTATACTTCGCCTTGGTTCACCCCCACTTATTATATGGCTTAATAATGTGGGGACAAACTTTTTCTTATCTATCAAAATTGAGCACGCTACAACTTAAAGCCATAAAACTTTGCTGCCACAGCAACTTTCAGGATCATGTTACTTCTTACTTCAAACACCTTGGTGCACTTCAACTAACCCGATTTTTGCGACCATGAAACTGCTACATTGGTGCATCCACATTTTCGAAATAAACTACCACCAAAACTGTTTACTATTTTTGTTGAAGCAAGTAAAATCTTGACCTTAACTAACCAGATCTACCTGACCATCTAAAAACTTATCTCTCCACATACCCAGATTTTGAACAGCTAGACTACAAAATCTATTAAATGTAAAGGTGTCAAGGTATGGATTGCAATCCCTGGAAATATCCAAAATGAAACTCAAAGGTTATTTAAAACTAAACTTACTAACATATTTGGGTAACTACAATAATGGCTTAGTGTCACCACGATTTCGTAACTTCTTGTCGCTCAGATTTTCTGAATTAGTAAAAGTAATTTCTTTGTCTCAAGGGTGGCTGCTTGACTTGAAGACCGAGAGGTCTATTTGTGGCTATCCCTGCTGCATATGTGTTTGTGTACGCTTGGAATATTAGTATTTTTTTTTTGTGAAATGAAGTATTTATTGATTTGCTAGTGTTCATAGATGCATGTTGTGGTGAATAAATTAAACTGAACTGTACAAGTAGCAGACATACAGTAACGAACCAGTAAGCTATTTTACTTTGCTTTTTAGCTAACTTATAGCTTCAACACGCTTGCTACTTTATTCCTTGTATTTGTAAACCATTTTGACTATGCTTTTAATACTTGGCTTACCTGAACTACCAACTGTGGAATCATAACTGTCGATCACAAAGTATCTGGCATTTAGATCTATTTGATATCAAAGTAGCTAGTTGTGCTATGACGTCAGCATGGGTAGGATTGGTTTTCAAAGTGAGGCCGATTTGTTGATTTTTTTTTTGTTTACCCAATCGAATTTTTATGTGGAGTTTTCGAAATATAATTTATATAGTTTGCAGAATGTCTCAAAAAACTGAAAACTCATGTAAGCTGGCCTTGAACAGTTTAAGCTCTAAACATGCCGCTGAAAACCATTTAAAGTTTTTTTTAGTTTTCCTAACAGGGTTATTAATTTTGTAGTATGTTTTTAAAATATCTTATTCTTGGTTATGATATTGTCCTTGATAAATAAATCTATACTGATCACATTTAAAGTCATTTTTAGAGTGCTAGAACACTCTTTGAAAACAATACGTGTAGGAGTAATTGCAGGTTCATGAGTTATTGCAATTGCACCTTCTAACAACTCGGCTGTTTTTTCCTTCAATAGGAATTTACTTCAATGGAGAATAAATTTATCTATTATAACAATCTATCTTAGTATCACAGCAATCTATTATCGTCATAGGTGGGCAAGTTAATGCAAAACGTTAGCTTCGTTAACCACTAGTCCGTTAACAAACGTCACACCTTCGTTAACTTTAATCCGTTATTTTTAGCTTTAATTATTGGAAGTAAATAAAGTCTGGTAATTCGTTTACATTTTGCATGTAATTTACTTTTTTTTTTATTCACTCTCTTCTAGAACACGTATTGATGCTGTTGAGCTGATTGTAAGGAAATGTTTATTGCTGTGGTGGTCTTTTTGTGTTTTGGAAGTTCCATTTTCCAGTCTAATCTAATTTCAAGATAAAAATAAGTTCAAATGCACTAATGAAGCTTTGATCAGAAAATCTTTGGAAAGTGTGAACAGTGATAATTAATAGACCTATGAGGCTGCAGCTTATTATTTGCCACGAAAAAGAGCTCCTTTTTATGCTCTCTTCTATAAAACTCGTGCTAATGCGCAACAAGTGTAACCAGTGCAAACTAGTTTGCACTGTTTCGATGAATGAATGGAGAAAGATATTAACGATAAAAACTTTAATGGAAGTTAACAGAACTAAACGGAAGTTAATTTAGTCCATTAGCAGAACTTAACGGAAGTGAATTTAGTTCGTTAAAACGAAAAAAACTTTTTAACGAATTAACGAGGTAAACAAAAAGTGAGCTTCATTATTAACAAATTAACAGACCTGTTCCCATCTATGATCATAGTTATAGTCTATCATAACAATCAATTTTTTTGAGTCTTGCTGTGAATTTTTTTAATAGTTCTTTTACTACAGCAATGTGTCGGATCGTTTTTCTGTTTTTTTTTGCTATTAGAAGTTGATGACGATTTGCTATTGCTACTGATAGCAGTGCCGTGATGAAACTAATTGATTCTAAATAGCAAAACATTAGCCTGTAAAAATAGAGTTAATTTTTTTTTGAGTAGCATATGAGTGATATCTCAAAGCTAGCCCAGAACACCAGAAAGAACTTTGGAAATTCCTTATTTGAAATGCCGGGGTAGAATTACCTCGTGTTTGTTTATCATGTTTAATGTAAATTCGCTTCATTTACATAATACTTTGTGTCATAATTTTTAAACATGTCTAAATCTGAAATAAATAATTGTTCATATGGGGTAAATCTGGAAAACCATATTTATTACACTGGAAATCTAACGTCTAGTGGTATCATTCGAACTAGTTTGTTTTGTACAATTATTTAGTGCTTTGTTCACACTATAAATAATTTTGTTTGTTCTCCATAGGCCTTATCACTTGATCTGATTCTGCTTCCAAAATATTACATAATCTGCATATAGTGTATGATATTGATTTAGAATTTGATAGTGTGCAGTAGGTGAGATATCATGTTTCATTTCAATCGAAGAGGTATAACACCTAGCCATAGGCGTGGTGCTTTTGAAAGACTTAAGTCTGCGCAAACTAAACCTATTCACTATCCACTGAAATTTGAAACCATAGAATGGGTACCGGTAAATATGGATGACCAAAACAGGGCTGTGCCAAATGATGCATACGTTGCATGTAAGCTGGAAACTGGTGAGGCAGGATATGTCGCTAAGGCTAATGTTGATGGGCAAATCGTGACAGGAGTGACAACAAGAGATGGAATGGTTGCATCTATACCATATGGATCTGCAGAACATTTACTTCCAAGTTTTCAAGTTCTAGCAATAAACAACCCGGACAGCCTTTGCTGGCACAAAAGTTCTCGTGGCAATGTTCCTAAATTTGCTGTAAAAGGAGGGATAGACAGACAGGAGCAATGTTACATTGGACGGACTTGTTTTCCTCTAAATGAAGCTAAAACTTACAATGGTGAAAGATTGGTAATAAGACACCAGTGTGTAGGAGCATCTCGTGTTGGAAAAGTTCACCCTTCCCATCGATGCTTATATGTTTCTTTTAATGGAAAAGAATATATTTTTCCATCTTATGAAGTGTTGTGTCACAAAGTAAGCCCATCTTCTCTAGCTGCAGTTTGTCGATGGAAAGTTTTGCTTTTGTTTCAAAAACTCCATAAAGACAAGCAAGCAGTCAATGAGCTTCCAATTCCCACGTTTTTGAAAACATTTCTGTTAAAAGAAGATAAAATGTTGGAGATTGTTGAGCCTCATGCCAGAGGTTGGGAAGATAATTATAGCTTTTTTGATTGACTGTTTAATTGCAATTTGGGTGAAAATACTGTAACATATGTTTGGTTTGAGTATTATTTTACAGCAAAGGGGTAAAGCATCCAGCCAGTTCTGGTAGTTTACTATACCTAAAATCGAAGTAGAATTTTAAAGATTTTTCTCATGTTGGAGCTGCAGTTGCAAATATATTCCACAAATGCAAAAAGCTATCTCCTGTAAAAAGTATTTTGATACCTTGAATCTGTTCTCTCTGCCTGAACTTCCAGAAAAAAAAAAGACTGAATATTATCTACCCTTCCAGTAAGTAACATTCTGTGAACAATCCAATTTTGGTTGACCTCTCCCTTTTTTCTGTGAATTTAGTTTGGTAGAACAAACTCAGGGTTTTCAAAAACTTTTTACAGGGGATATCTCTTTGTATTTGTTGAATATCTTCACAACTGCAGGCCCAAAATAAGAACAAAAAATTTCAAAAATTAGTTTCAAATTTTAGCTGTTGTAAACTACTGGATAGCTGGATGATTTACCCACATCCCTATACTCCATAGGTGGGCAAGATAATGTAAAACGTTAGCTTGGTTAATCACTAGTCCGTTAACAAACTTCACACCTTCATTAACGTTAATCCGTTATTTTCAGCTTTAATTAACAGAAGTTAATAAAGTCCGATAATCCGTAAAGTTTTTTGTGCGTAATTTACATTTCTTTTTATTCACTCGCTTCTAGAACACGTATTGACGCTGTTGAGCTGATTGTAAGGAAATATTTATCGCCATGGTGATCTTTTTGTGTTTTGGAAGTTACATTTGACAGCCTAATCTAATTTCAAGATAAAAATAAGTTCAAATGCACAACAAAGCTGCGATCGGAAAATCTTTGGAAATTGTAAACAACGACAATTAATGTGGCTACAGGTTATTATTTGCCTCAAAAAAGAGCTCCTTTCTTCGCTTTCTTCTATAAAACTCATGCTAATACGCAACAAATGTTACCAGTGCAAACTGGTTTGTAGCGGTCTGATGAATGAATGGTGCAATATATTAACAATCAAAACCTTAACGGAAGTTACTTTAGTCCGTTAACAGAACTTAACGGAAGTTAATTTAGTATGTTAACATGAAAAAACTTTTTAATGGATTAATGAGTTAATGAAAAAGTTAGCTTCGTTTTTAACGGATTAACGATTAACAGACTTGTGCCCACCTATGCTATAATCTCATTACGTACAGCTCTTCATAAAAAATAGTAATGATGTTTTCTGTTACATTTTTGTTTAGCAAGCATTAATTGAACTAGGTAAGTAGGCCTAATGTCAACCAAAATCTGTCAAGTCAAGTTAATATTAAACAGGCTGTTACAAAGTTGATTACTTTACCTTAATCTTTATTATTTACCGTGACTGTAGACAAATTTGAATTTGGATTGCTTTTCCATACTTTCACAAGTTATTTATACTGCAATATGTTTTTTAAATGAAATTTTGTGTTTGAAAGTATTATACAGTTCAGAAGTTTTTTCGTTCTGTAGGCTTGTCTTTCCCTAACTGTATATAGGCCTACCAGTATCATGTTTTTTGAGAATTTTAAGTTTTTCTATGATGTACCGGTACTACCAATTTAACAAGAATTGGCTGTGGCTGGGCTGAGCCAAGTCAACTGATCGCGACAAACTGACATGATCAAACTAACTGCAAACCAATGGTTACTAGTAATCTTGTCACAAAGTGAGGGGTTGGGCAAGATGGCTCTGGGCCCTAGAAATAGTAAAATATTTCTATGACTGCCCTTCTCAGCCAATCGGGGTCAGTTGTTGTGGACCTGGCTGGGGTGTGGTCAAGTTGTGTTTAATTGAGCCGAACATTAACCCAGTGTTCCCACTTGGCCGATTTTTTTCAGCCAACAAGCTATTTTTTGGAGCAAGGGCAAATAATTTTCAGCAATATGGTTTACGTAGATTTAAAAAACTCAACAAATTAGTGGAAATATCACATTTGGTATACTTCAATACTTGATTGGTGCAAAAATTAGGGCACATAAACGTCTTTTTAGAGCTTTGGGCACAATTGTTTCAAAAGAAAATTTGGGAACTTGTTGATTAGCCATAAAGTTAGAGGGAACACTGCATTAACCTCCTTTAAAAGTTCCATGATCATGATCACCGCAATCAATATCATTTTCAATTAGTTTTTTTGACAAAATTAAAAACTATTTTTTTAAAATCTAGTTTGAGTATTTTTGATTTTTGTTGTTGACTTTGTTTACATGCACATTTTGTTGTTGTTTTTGTCTTAAACAACTTTTACCGATCACGTATATTTTAAGCAAAAGTACGCATGATATCTTTTTCAATGTTGATGCAAAAAAAGAAAAAAGGCAAAATGTTATGCACTTAAATGACAAGCATATTTCTGCAGCACAAATACGCGTGATCGGTAAAAGCCGCCATAGGCAATACCATACAGAGCAGCTTCCTACAGTAAGTTGTATAATGTATATGGGTCATTCCATGTCAACTGATCCAGAAAAATAGCGAAGTGTAACCCACCATCTTGGATTTGATGAAACTTGGTAGGGTTGGAGAACTTTTTTCCTGATTTGAAAAAACTAAATTTTTTAAAAATCGGTCAATCATTGCCGAAGTTATGACTACCGTACTCAAAAATCGCCATTTTTGTGATCGCTCATGCTAAACAAGTAGTCGAAATATAAACTCTGACTTTATATCATCATATCTTGGTTGAATTAATATTGTTTAGAGTCAAATCTTCATCGTTTGTTCTTTGTATCTATCTTCACACATTGGAACTTGTTTGACTTCAAGGTTGCTTAATTTGACCTTTAACCTCATAGTTTCTGTTAACATCCCTGAAAATCACTCAAGCTTAAAGAAATTTTTGATTGTTAATATCTTTTTGTGAAGAGGTTGTATCATCAAGTGTAAGGTATCATTAGAAAGTTCTTGGCAAGGGCTTTTCAAATGTGCAATAAAACTGATGGGTTATTGATGATAAGCAGTAGTTATCAAAAGTAGTGGTAAAAACTAACCTACAAAAATAAGTTTTAATTGGATTGAATCAAGTTTCGTGCTGGCAAACCAAATGCATCTACTGTGTTGCCAAGTTATTGAGATAGCAAAGAGTGTTTGGGCATTTTAAACAGGCATGGATAGTTGGATATACTGGTATGGAGATGTTGGGTTTCTGACACTCTTGTAGCATTCTATATGAACCATTTGTGAACAGATCATAACAATTCATATATTTTTGTTCAAAATCCACATGACGAAACAAGTCAGCAAGCTCGTAAAGGCCATTTTCGCTCGCTAAAAGGCGTTAAGGAGCAAAAATCTTTGTAGACAAAATGCTATTTCCCAACCATCTTGCCTAACACTCGTTAAAAATGCTCACTCGTATTTCTTTGTGAGATGTTGCGTTAGCATGTAATAAATTACTCATTGTGATGTCAGATGCATTTCTACTTCAAAATAATGAGTTCAAGCGTACTGTGTTGGTATGACGGTATGCACTGCAATTGTTATGGAAAAAGATACTGTGGGCCATGCTCTAGTATTCTAAGCTTCCAAAATCCTCGATTGATAACAGTTAGTTGATAAATGCAGGGTTTAATTATATTTTTGGATCAATGTAAAAAAAAGAACTACTTATACCATATTTTTAATGACATGAAGCGCTCTTGAGATTGTTGGTCTGTATACGTTTATGTTAACAGCAATAATAGGTTTCAAATTTTTTGAAAGTGAACAAGTCGAAGTACACGGTTCTTTTTTAGAACCAGTAACTCTAGAGTTTAGACTGGCTGTTTTTAATTTTTTGCTGATTTTCAGTATCATTTGTTCTTGATTTTTTTTCAAAATCTTAGAGCATCGATGTCAATTTTAGCGACCATGTTTGCAACAGTATTTTATTTTCTATTCTCTTTGCCTGAGTAAAGGCATTTTTCCGGCTTTGCCGCATCGTGAAATATTTTGAGCAGTTGTTTAACTTGAAAAAAACAAGCTTTTTTCGAATGAATGCAAAAACAAAATCTCAAACAACTAGTACTATATGCTTTCTTCATGCATAGTCCACCTTCATTTAAGCATTTTGAAAGTGAAATTTTTTTTTATTAAACTTCAGTTTTTTTTTGTTAAGAAAGTTTGCACGATGCAATGATAAAGTTACAAGTTCGAAAAAACATAAATTGAAGAAGTTATGCACCTTAGAGATTTTTACACAAATTATATATTGTTTGCCGTTTATAACTTATTTGTTTTAGGAGCGTATGAAATATTCCTATTCTAAATCTTAAAAATCAGTGAAAATTAGAAAGGCAACTGGTATGGTATGTACATATTTTTGTACAATACGCAGTTTATCTCATATTCTACATAATACAAAATACTGCAATGAGACATTAGAGATGGTGTTAAACATTTTGAACAATCTTTTAGTTTGCTATTTCATATTTACCTTTGCAAAAACTTCTTCTAAAGTTCACCAGTCATCACTTTCGATTCATTGGTTAATGGTTACCATAAAACGCCCTTACTTTGGCCATTTTTTGAATTGTTGTTTTAATAATTTCCGCAATAGTTCATGTACAAACAAAATTTTGGTGGTAAATCCAAGAGACTGGCTTGTTCTACTTATTTAAGTTTTTTTTTCACTGATCACACTATTTGAAGTCTGTTTTTTTTTTTAAATCAAACAGCAGGTTTTTGTCATATTATACTAATTATAATAAGCCTAATCATGTCTTATACCTTATTCAAATAGAATTCATTAGTTCACGTACAAGGCACGTTAAATAATAACACGAGGTACTATTTTGCTCATTGGTGCAGTACCTCCCTCTTGTAAAAAACCACTTTTCAGGTGCTATACAAAGGTCACATGGACCGCTTCATTTTTTACATTTGGGAGCATAAGCGCATTCTACTGAGTCTATAAGAACAAGTACAGCACGATTTATCTCCTCAAGACTTATGTGAGGGGCAAACTAAACTTGAAGCAGAGCGATGAAATTATTGCAAATACACACGCATTTAAAGGTAATGCAGATGACAGTAAAGCATGGTGAGGTGACGCGGTTTCGCAAAAATAAGCAGACAAATTTCAGTCTCGAGTGTTCATTCTGGTTTCTCCAGGTCATTTAGATCAACCCATGCTCCTCCGTTAATGGAGGTCACGCTAGGGAGAATACTGGGGTCAGAGAAATTAGGAGGTGTTTCAAATAGTAGTTCAAGTTCATTTAAGGTTTTCTTTAGCTCTTCTTCTCGTTTTTTCTCTTCTATTTTCTTCATTCGTTCTGCAGCTTTTGGGGAAGGCTGGATATCAGGTAGAAAGTCGTCAACTTCGACGGGGGGAATCCAGGTTCTGGTTTGTCCTTTAACTCTTCGGGACGCCTGTGGTGGGTGCATTGTTTGGGTATGACAAGATTCATACGATTGTCTATGGCGACGTTCCACTGATTGTCGGGCACTTTGTGGCATATTCATAAAAAATGGTGTCCTTTTCTTAGAAGAAAGAGCTCGTTTGATACCAGCGGCTATTCCGACCCTTTCGGGTCGAACAATTTCGGCAATAAAGATTTTTTCTGAATTGGGTATAACATGAGGGGGATGTATAATTACAATCGTATTGTCATCCCGGGCTCCTAATTCTTTCGCGCGTTCTTCGCTCTCATTTGGGGTGCGTCGCGTGGGCTGATCCAGTTCTTCGAGGATTTCCAAACCACTCATTTTGTATATTGTATACAATAAATATTTTACTTAATAAACACAAACAATGGTACCGTAAATCGGGGTTACTTTACCCATGGGGGTGAACTTTACCCACATTTTATAGTTGCTGTATTCCGTTTCGTAAAAATTTTTGTAAGGAAGTTTTCATGTTTTTTTTTATTTGAATCTAAGGAACAACTATATTAAGTCTAATTTAAAACCCAAAAACATGATGCGCAACAATGTTTCCAATATAAAATTCAAAAAAAAATTAATGTGTAAAAAAAATGTAAAAACATGCCCCTAAAATTTGTCCTGGGGGTCAAAGGTCAGCTATGGCAGAAAAATTTTGTACCTCTGAAAAATATCACTATGTGGTTGTTAACTTGCAAAAATACAAGTTTAAGCAATAACAAATCCGAAAAAGCAACAACGTGAATTTAAAGAATTTTTTTTTCAAAATCATTTATTTCGTTTAACTTTGCCCACATGTTCATGCTGGCAGAGTTAAATGCAATCGTAATTCTTTCAAAAACTTGTCCTCTACATACATTGTGTTTATGTAATCGATGAAAATATTGATTTGATTTCAATGTTTAATAATTAGATATTTTGCATCTGTAGATATCAGTATGAATATTAAGAGTGCTCAAACTTATGTCCAGTTTTCCATGCATTACATCTGGTACCTGTGGTCTGAGACAATTAGCTGTGGTATAAAATCAAACTAATAAGTTGCTAAATTAGCAGTATTCTGAGTGTCACATTATCATCTTGAAATTGAGAACACCAACAGTCGTTTATCACACGTTTTGAAATGATGAATTTTAACAACTTGCTGGCTTTGCTATTACTATGCAAGTAGCTAATATTGTCATGTACAGTTTTTGGCACATTTAGATAGCCATTTACAAAGACATCTGACGTGTAAGGCGGACACTGCATTATTCTGGCACCAGTGTAATGCATTAATGTGCTAAGGAGGTTTCTGTGCAGTGTGCCTCTACCATGAAATAAGTTAATGATGCCTTTTGATTTTGAAATAGTAACATACTGGGTACTGGTATTAGCTAGTACCGGTATGTCAGCTGTTAAGAGTACCAGTACTGGAACTGGTATTTCAATTACTATGTTTACTTACAATCGATTCAAAAGTTAAATTGATTTATCTTTTTGTTTCTTTATCTTACGATTCTTTTTCTCACTGTTTTTGTATATGATAAAGAAACAAAGGATAAATACATTGGTTTAACTTTTGAATTGATTGCATGCAACAGCACTAATTAATATATCAGAGCTCTCATAATCAGAAAAAATGATCATGTTGATTTTGACTATATATGATTATGTTCACAGTGACAATTACATTTGTACTACACAATTATGTTCTGTTTGTGATGCATGATTAAAATTATGTTACTTGGTGAAGTGCTAAATAGGATTAAATTGACTCATCAAACTTAGCACACTTGAAATAGTGTTTGTGAAATTTTCCTGCTTATAATGCATTTAATCCTACCTTATGGAATGAATGCTAGCAGTTTCTTTTTTTAAAAACACTTAAAGAGGGCAAAGATGTCATACAAAGTGCTAATATTAGCCATTTGATAACATTTTATAGGAAAAAAGCCTGAAACAATCATAGTGGGTAAAGTTGCATTAAAGCAGGACAACTTTGCCCACTCAAAGCAAATAAAAAAAAAATAGTGAAAATTTACAACTACACACATTTGGTTGAAAGACATAATATATAAGAGCATTAAGGTTGTGCATACAAATTATGAACAAAAACAATTCAATATAACAGGAGTTATTAAAAAAAATCCAAAAAAATATCACTTTTTTGGGCAAAGTAACCCCGTTTTACGGTACAATGTAATACTTCGTTTATATTCCCACCCTTGTTTTGTGGAAACACAAATGGGGGGGCCACCTTCCCGGTGCACTTCGGGCCTGCTGTGGTGGTTCCTAATTGCCTTATTCAATATTAAGGACAATATAAACGCATACGATATGCTCCTAACGATGGTTTATTTTAGAAGGGCGAGTCTCATAAATTCCCTTCGCCATGCATTAAGTTAGTCAAGGAATAGCATACAAGTAATTACAACACCATTTTATCATTTTATACATAATTATTTACCGCGTCAGCTCAACTGGTAAAGTTTCTGGTTGATAACCTACAGCGTCAGTCATCCAACTTAAAAAACTAGCAATATTTACACACCCCGAAGGATATCTAGGGCGACAAGAATAGACACTACGGCGGACAAAGGTGAGAACCTGCCTTCCACTGTGTTCGGATAACAGAAGGTATCCGAAACGGTTCCCTGGGCAAAGGAACGTTTCTTCAAAAATGCAAATTTGGTTATTGAAATTAGGATTAATTATTTTTCTTCTGTATAGGGTTATGACAGGGGGCATTTTTCTCACTTCTGTCCGATTTTTCCTTATTATAGTCAACGATTGTCCTACTAGTAAGGGTAAGGGGTTAATTGGTATATACAAGGTTACATTATTACTTAAGACAGGCATTCGTGTCTCAACTTCAATTATCTTCATATTGTTCCTGGTCTGAAACCAGACTATTTCATTCCTTATAAAATCATTTCTCACTGAAGCAGTTACAGGGGAGATAGTTATTGCAGTATCAACCTCACATCTGAAATGTACTAGAACATGTATGGGCGATATAGCTATCCCTCTGCACACAATATTTGTTCCTGATTCTATAAAGATTCCAAAGGGTAATTTTCTTGCAAGTTTAGTAGTGGGTTGATCAACAAAAGCATAACTCTCCTGTAACTGATATACATTGACTACAACAAGTAAGACATACACTTTAAACATTTCTAAGCGCTGTGGTGCTCTCATCATAAGAGAATTTTGGCTACTGAATGAATTAATTACTGCTTCTACTATTTATTCTTGTGACAATGTGGCGTGACTTGCCCGCGAGTGTTATTCATACGCGGAAATAAGTCTACTCCCACATGTTCTAACGTATTCGATTAGCCAGTTCTAACGTTCTAATCGCATCCAACGTTGGCTATGGAGCTTTTCTTTTCCAAACGTCTCACCCCCTTCGACCGCCTGAGGCCAGGGAGGATTTTCTCTTGACCGATATCGAACCAATAGCATATCATGCGGGGACATGGCTTACACCCGCTCAGAAAAACGCAGCCCCTATGCATAAGGAAATGCTATCTCTGCGTAAGGCTGTCGAAAAATGGTCTGATGTCCTTCTTATACAACCTTTCCATATCATCACTGACAACATTGCGGTCTACCAATCAATAAAGAATCCCAAAGGCATGAGAAAACACAACCCCGTGATCGAACGAGCACTCTGTGTTATCCTGTTCTACAATGTGAAGGGAATATACCACCGCGGCACAGGAGCAGTTTTTACGTCCGACGCGCTATCACGAATGATGGAACAGGAACTCGACGTCACGGATGACGATCCTATGATGCTCAGTGTCCCGATCCGTTCTGCAAAAAAACAAAATAGCATCATTACCAAGGCTATCGTCATACATTGTAGACATACCCCCTGTGCGAATGGTCCCGTGCACCCTTTTGATTCCTGTATTGAACCACTTTTCCCAGGACTGGACATGAAAGAAATCCAAGTAGCGGTACAGGATGAACTGAGATTGAAGTGGATGCCTGAGGGAATAACCTGTCTGTATGGTCATACCATAGGCATTCCCCCATGTCAGTTCTATGTGTCCTATAGAGGACCCAACATTAAACTCCAACACTGGACTACCCCACACGCGTTATTTTCTATTTCTCGGTACGGACTTTCGCCGATGCACAGGCGTTATGTGCATCTAACCCATAAAACCTCGAAGCAAAACTATAAGCGTACTACCGTTATAAACGTATTTTCAGACGACCTAAGACGCGCGCAGGTACCACTTTTTCGAGTAGCTGATACTGACGTATATCTAACACCAAATTTGATTCCACCAAATTTACTGCGCTATTAATCATTAACCAGTGCTCATTTGTCGCAGGACAAATTTTGGAGCTAGTGTTGATGCCAAAACGTGTGTGTGTGATCTGCCATCAATCCTTTAAAATCACCAGACGAAAGGGAAACACCTGCTGCACAAAATGCTTTCACTGTTTACTACAAACGCGCCAAAAACTTGCGCAACTATCGAGGATGCACTATCACTTAAGTATATTATGTTTTGGATCTTTGTAGGCTTATCACTGCTAATGTTAATAACTATTCTTTTGGTAGTTTTTACTAGTGCGTACACTTATCGCCTTATCGGACGGATCCAACCTTCCCTTTCACTTATAGTGTTGATGATGGGCATTGTATGTGCCCAGGATCAAACAAGAGTCCCTGCTGTAGGGATCCAAAAGCTGTATTTGTTTAATAATGACCAGGAAAACGGAACCCTCCTTCGCGAAACAATCTTGACAACATTGTACGACCCCTATCTTCGAATATCGTTGCAAGGGACTCACCTTTTCAACAATTCACACCTGATAATACAAACCCTTGATTTCAAGGACTACTATTTCTTCCCTGAACACACGGACTTTGATAATATATCGGTTATACTACCGTCCCCGGTGCGATTTCGGATGGGGGTGGTGCGGCTGCAATTCTAACCATTAAACGCGCAATAAAAAAATACAACTGGCTGACGGACTCCCCTTTACTTCAATTGGCCCCTGTATTTCGCAACGCCCAAATCTCACTCGAACAGACCATAGATGAAACCCCGCAAGGCAATGTGTACCTTGTATTGCTGCAAAATAAACTCCCTGCGTTTCTACGACAAATGACCCCCATAAATGAGCACGAGACCTGGTCATCCTTTTTCTCTAAATTACAAGACTTTAGAAATCAGGAAATGGAGGATCAATCTGTTGATCCAAATTTCCAAGGAATCCCCTTTGACCAAGAGGTAAATCAACCAGTAGCTAATTCAAAATCAGCATTCCCCCTTAACACCAACCCTCCCCCAACTAGAGCTAAAAGGTATGCACCCCACAGCCAGGGACAACCTCACCAACGGGGTCGATATTCTCTGCGACACCTACCTGGTCGACCACGGCAACAAAATCAGAATGATGCAAGTGTTCCCCCACACCCTGCTCCTCCTACTCCCCCTAACTCGCAACCACTTGTTCCCTTCATCACGGGTGGAACTGGAACTGGCACCGCAATCCCAACCTTTGAATCTCTTTTAGCGTTAAAACAAGAACATTATCCTTGCAATTGTTACGCCTGCGGTCGCCACGGACACAAACGGTTTGATTGCCCAATCGCCGCGTATCTCGATCTAAACAACCTACATCTGAAACAAGTAGGAACCCATGTTTCAACGGCACACAAAAATACTACGCCAGAATTACGACAATGACAAGAGCGTCGTTGGGGGGCATGGCTGCGAGGTGCCAATCCCCTCAACAAAACATTCTCTTCTCTCAATGACTTTAATGATGTATTGCGTCACGTCAACGAACCGCCAGTACAGCAGTGGGTGGCTAAAGTTTGGATGAAATTCTTAACTTTGGCCACTCATTAGATTTTTACTAAAACTAGCCATTAGGAGTCCTATATCTTACTTTAGCCATCAGGAAAGTTTTTAAAAAATGAAAATTAACAAGCACTCATTTAAGAACAATTTGAAACACATAGATTGGGTGTTACACAATTTTGTTGTTACTTGAACAATTTACCACATTGACAACTTGTTGTATTTTATTTCAAATACCCCCCTATGATTGCAGGGGATAGCACAGTCACTTGGAACTTTGCCCAAAACATCATCGTAATAATAAAAAAGAACATCAGGTGAGGTGGGCCATTTCCAACCAACTGAACTGCACTTTTGCATAGCACTAACAACAAAGCCATCAATTTTAATTTCCATGATGTTTCCAGGAAAATCTGACCCCTCGTAAAAAACAATCACCATCTCCTCCATGCTGAAATCTTTAGGATTGTAGTTTGAAGTGGTAACATGTGCATATGCCAAACTTTGCATCTGCTTGTTTTCTGTTCTTTTGTCCCTATCATCAGTGTTTAACTGCTCATCTGAGGTGCTAACATCTGACGCTTTGTCTGTGTCACTCAGAAACCAGTGATGACCCTCTTGATCGGATTCTGAGCTGATAGAAGAATCTTCAATGACTTGCTGTTTTCTCAGTCTCTAAATTAATAAGCAAAAATGTCATCTTTAACTGCATTAACATTATTCTAACTTTTGACAGTCTTGCTTACTATAAATTCAACATAGTTGATTTTGATAAGCTATGCTGTATTTGAGTTACTCATAAGTCATCAATTAACTTTCATTAGTAACTGTACTTGATGTATACTGACTGGACTAATTTATTATGTTCTTACTCCAACTAATGATAGAGGCTAACTTTCATAACAACTTGGATGCTAAATAGTATTGTTCACTTAACTTGCTGTTGTTTTGTAAGCTCTTCAGATAAATAGAGATGCATTCTATGACTTTGATATTCATAAAATTCACAACAAACTGATACTTTGCCCCAACTATCTGATAGATAAAATGTTGTACTCTCTTTCTGAGTTGAATGTCTGCTTTTATCAGGTCCACGACTTTTCGGCGCGACCCTTTTCAGAGCCAATATTCTGTGCTTTTTACTAACACTAACCCAAAGCCCTAATTCTAAATAAGTGAACTGTCAAAGAGCACCGAATTGGCGCCGAAACGATCTGTGTAGAAAACGTACAGCAATAAAATAGGTGGCGCCAAAATGGTCCCACCAAAAGACGTGATCCTGCTTTTATCTGTGTCTCTGTCTTCTGCAACTGATCTACCAGCAACAACATTTAGTTTTCTACGTCATCATCTTGAAGGTCCAGCTGTGTCTTTAGAACCTCTGAGTGCTTGTAAATGTTCAATGATGACATTATTAATTGCATTGTTTAAGTCATTTATGGCGATTGGAGTTTTAGGCAGTCTTTTTAATACCTCATGCCTGTTAAGAGGAACAAGTCCACAAGCTTTGAAGCCTGCTATCAACTTTTGTTGATTCAATTCTTCTACCAAGGCTTTTAACTTGGAAGGAAAGCAGTCTTTAGGCAAAGTGCTGAATCGTTTTCTGGGACTGGTCATTTTCCATGAGGAAATAATATCTTTTTATTTCCTTTTCGGTGGTCCAAAAAAAGCCACATCTAAAGGCTGGGTAAGGTGGGTGGAATTTGGCGGAAGGCAGATGAATTTGATGTTGTTCTCTTTACATGATTTAATCACCTTCTCACTGAGTTGGGATGACAAATTGTTTCCAATTAGAGCTTTCTGTCCAGTTTTCCTTCGTAAAAAGGGCAAGCAGATGGTGAAGGACCAGTCCTCAAAAGCCACCTCATCAAACAAACCAGTTGCTGAGTACGTATATCTTGCTCCTTGCAGTCCACCTTCCTTCCATTGTTCATAGAGATTTCTTGCTTTGTAAACAGTGTAAGGTGGTCGTAAGATGCCATCAGCTGCACCTGAAAACATAACGCTGATGTCTACCTTGCTATGGTTTTTTACCATCTCTGGATACCGGGTTCCCCTCCGTACTGCACGCTTGTTTTTATCTGGGTCATTTATCAGTCTGGTTTCGTCAAAATTGACAATGTTACTGGGTGCTATGTCAGCTAAACTTGTGGCCAGTTTGTCAAAATAAGCATTAATGCAAGCTTCATCTACTGCAGCTCTTTTCCGAGAGATGTTGGTCACCATTCCCATGCATAGTTCATTTCTTTTGCAAAAGTTATTAGCCCATTTATGCCCTGGAATGTTGTTTTTCCATCTGGATTTTTGCACCCCTACTTTATCAAGCTATCCTTTCACAAACATTCGAATATCTTGTGCAATTACAGGAAATCTCCAATTTCCCAATACTTTGATACGCTCAGCAAATTTCTTTTTATCACCAGTTAGTTCAGTTGGCCTCCCATATGGAGAGCAGTGTGGTTAGACATTTTATTTTTCAATGTTTGTCTATTAATTAAGTCCATGTTTCTCAGAAGCAGCTCGTAGATTTATTCAACTTGCGACATCTACCTTAGCTGCCTTGATTAATGCATCGTTACATGCAGCATATTTTCTTTTACTAGCATATGGCATTTCAGTTCGAGTTCTACGATGACATATGGTACACAGTATCAAGTTATGCTAAAAATCTAAATTGCAATGGGAGCTATCAAGCTGAATGATCAAAATGCCCAACTATTGGTGAAAATTAAAATAGTATCGTCTTGAAAACGATCAAATAAAAAAAAGATTAGTAAATGAGCATTTTTTGGGTAATTATTGTTTTATATTGTGCTCGCAAAAAATTAAACTAAACTGAATTGAATTTTCTGACAGACAAATCAACAGTATGCTTTGACTTGATTAGTATCGTACCTACTTTTCAACAGCATCACCTGGATTGGTACAAGAAATTATGATGTCATAGTTAGAATAGTTAGGCGTAAACTGCGATTTTATTATGAAAATGAAGTCGTAAAATTCCTTGGAATGATAATAATAAATGTTTTTAAGGGTGGCTAAAGTTAGGGCATTTCGTGTGAAATCATATATACTCCTTACTTTGGACATATTCCAAAATCCTAGTTATTCTTCGACTTAGCTCATAAAATTTTTTCCAGTTATTTAGGACTATATTACCATACTTTTATCACAATAACATAATTCTGCTAATTTAATAAAGATACATACCATGAAGTCAGTTTTCTGGGTACCTTTTTTTAGGGTTTTATTGGGTGTTATGAGTTGCTGATGTGCAGTCACTTAAATAGTTGTGCAACTCATCAAACATGTTTAGAACACCCATATATTATACTATAGCAAGGTGTGCGCGCAATATGAACTAAATAAACACAGCAGTTGGTGCACACGGCATTTGGATATCACATTCCTATTTTTGGCTAAAGTTTGTGCTATGGCTAAAGTAACAGCGTTTTATGGTATGTCTTACTGACTTCGATTGTTGACGACCAAACGTGGTACATCGATGTTGCACATAATATGTTGAAATGCTATCCACCAGGAGTCTTGTTTGGAAGCCCACTGAAAAAAATGAGATGGGCCTTTTTGGGTACATGAAATTAATCAATCCATTTTCAGTTTCTTTATCTATTTCAGTTACTATTCCAGTGTCCCAATTTGGATCATAAGCAGCACAAACAAATTTATTTTGCATGGCAATTTGTAGTGAATTGATTAAGTTTGGCTGTGGAATCAGAGATCTACTTTCAATGTAAACTGATTGTCATCGCTGATTTGCTTTGCTTCCAACCTTGTTGCTGATAAAGGCAGAAATTGATGAAAAACTCCAGTACCTTTCACTGTGGTTGCAAGTTGGAACCGAGATTCTAAAAAGCCTTCTGTATCATCCTATTCAGTTTTGTATAAATTCATGAGCTTCAAAAATCAAATCTTTCATTATACTCAAGTGTAATATGCCGAAGTGTGTAACGAGTTGGCGGGTCCATCTCCGCATCATTGTGGCCAGGCAACACAGCTTCTTTTGAAGAAATGTCGCAGCGGTGGTGAGCTGTTGGCGACACTGTGTCCGATTTGACTGGCCTGAGATTTGAACCTCAGACTTCCCGCTCCAGAGACGAACGCGTTACCGCTCAACCAACTGGCCAGTTAATTCATGAACTTAGTTTTTAAAATATTTGGCACACAATAAGGCATCATATCTTCCATCGTAAAAATTTAATTATCTGGAGGTCGTTGTAAGCTTTCCATTGCAGTAGACCACTTTACAGTGCCACCAACCCCATCACATGGCGTTTTGCCATGACTGGTGGCAAAGAAAGACCAAAGAGCATCCAAAACTGAAATCAGCTCTGCGCTTGCATAAATAAATAGCCAAAACCGAATCCAGAATACTGAATCCTATTCTGGTTTAAATTAACCTGCTGAAAAAGTAAACAACCAGTCAACCACCACAGATATGGAGAAAAATTTATTCAGCGATTTGCTTAATTAAAGGTCACATTATTGCAGTGCTTGACATTGAGTATCGGTACTTCTAAATGTTCACCACTTAGTTGCATTCTTAATTCGCTCACAGTCACGCCTGCACTGGAGAAACACCTTTTGGAAGAAGCTGATGTTGCAGGAATGCAAAGACATTTTGAAGCAAGTTGTTTCAAATGAAGAAGTTGAGAATTTGTAGACCACCATTTTATGTGTCTAGCTTAAAAGGGTAAAAAGTTTGAATTTTGGAGGGCCCAGTTTGAGTAGAACTTTTCTTCATATTTGCCTACTTTGAAAATTTCATTTGTCTAGCATGAGTGGTTAAAGTTTGAGTTTTGGCAGCCCCATTTGGGGGGACCCTCCAGTTTGGTACCCCAAAATTTTGTTAAATTTAATTTTTTCTGTTTACTTACTTCCCTTAAAAATTTTGTGTGTCTAGCTTTAAAGGTTAAAAAGAATGAATTTTAAAAGGCACTTTTGGGGGGGAACCCCCATCGTAGCACCCCCAATTTTTGTTAGGTTTAGTTTTTTTTTGATATCTACTGTTTTCAAAAGTTTGATCCATCTAGCTCTAAGGGTTAAAAAGTTCAAAATTTTGGAGGACCCAATCGAGGGGGATCTCCAACCTGGTGCCCCCAATTTCTGTTGCACAAAAGTTCTCCCTGATGTCTTCAATGGCTCAAACTTTAAATACAGTGCGTTCAGCGATTTAAAAGTAGATAGCAGCAGAAGAAAAAGGAAAAAAAGAAAGAAAAAAAGGTGCAAAACTGGAAAAATAGTAATGGTATTCAAGTTTGGGTAAACAAACATAAACAAAAAAAGGCGGTTGATAGTGTGCTCAAAAACCACAAACCATTTTTTATCCATATCAGTAACTACTGAGATATATTGGTTCAAATTCATCAACTTTCTGCTCATTTTCAGCCTGTAAATTTTTGGTCATGTGATCTGGCGCCCCCAAACTCGATTTGCATAAAGCATTCGTAAGGTTAATGAATTGTGTTCAAATTTCAGCTTTGAACGTCAAGTGGTTTTTGAGTTATAGGCCAATTAATAAATTTTCAAGGCAAAAATTGCCATTTTTTTGTTTTTTTGTTTGTGTCATAATTTACGTAACCTAGGATCCTCGAAATTGGCACACATGATGCTTTCATTAATTGGCACACATTATTAATGAGTCCAAATTTCAACTTTCTGGGTTTTACTGTTTGCTAGTTATATGCAAATCAATCCTCATCTGCCAAAACTCATGAACAAAATCAAAGGCACTATGAGCTTATGCAAAGTCCCAATTACAAAGCAAATGGCTCGCTACACTTTTATGTGAAAATTAACTGTTAATGATTTTTATCAACGTAATTGCATTGATTTAAAACCGGTACCAATTATTCGGTTTATATTTCAATTTGGATTCTGGATGGTTTTGGATTTGGATTCTTGTAGATTCAGTATTCTGAAATGCCCATCTCTACCAGTGATATCCTTGGACTTCATGTTGAATATGAAATGAATAATTTATCCAAAGTCTTTGAGTACAAGGGCTGTTTGATGATCTATGTTTTGTTTTCGATTTTTCAAATAGATGATTAGGAATGCAAAATGTAATGGAGTGGAGCCTTGCCAGCTTATTTGAAATTAATTGATTGAATTCTGACACTGGCAAAATTTGCATTATTTGGTCAGTTCAGTCAACTGACACCCCCTATTAGGGTGCACCATTTGCCCCGACTTTTCTCAAAACAGCCTACCTTTTTTTTGGTGGTGAGGTTAGCTACAAAAATGACTTCTATAAAATTTTAAGTTGATCGGATTATTTTTCACCCCCCCACCCAGAGGTCAAAGTTGGTTGTTATGCCCGTTTTTTTGAAATATTTGCCACTAGGTGGCATTGTGTATTAGTTAGCCTTATTCAAGGTATTTAAAAAGCTAGCTCTTCTACTGTCCATTCGTTTAAAAAAATAACTGTTTAAATTCGACCAGTGGTTTTTGAGATATGGGGAATTTTGATCTTCCCAAAACTCAATACTGCCACTAGCGGTGAAAATGTAATTTTCAATAATTCTTGAATTACTCTTTCAATTTAGATAAAATTGGTGTCTATCCCCCCATTTGCTGGGGAGGCGATATCGAATCATTATTGGTTTTATAGTTTTTTGGTCACTAAAGGGCGCAATTGTGGTTTGCAGCCCAGTCCAGCTATAACGAAGCTAAGGTTTACACTATCTAGCATAACCAAACTGTTAAAATATTGCTACACAATTTGATAAATAATTCACAAATCATGCAAGTTCAATCACATTTTCCGCAAATCAATATAGCATAATGAAGAACAAACTGATACCGATGCCACTTTTTCAAATATTGTAGCATTAGCTGCATGAAATAACAAATTAATGAAAATGTACAGTAGACTTCC
>CAWYPQ010000424.1:0-32680 GCA_963965965.1 Trididemnum nubilum
ATGTCTTCGGTACTGTTTCCAGTGCAGCTGTAATTCTCTGTTTCATTTCTTCAACGTTAGCTGGAAGAGGAGGTACGAAGACAAGTCCCTTCACATCACCCCAGGGGAAAAAATCACACGGATAAAGGTCGGGAGATCGTGGTGGCCATTTCACCGCGATCTCCCGACCTTTATCCGTGTGATTTTTTCCCTGGGGTGATGTGAAGGGACTGGTCTTCGTACCTCCTCTTCCAGCTAACGTTGAAGAAATGAAACAGAGAATTACAGCTGCACTGGAAACAGTTACCGAAGACATACTACAGCGAGTTTGGCTCGAGCTCGAATACCGACTCGACGTGTGCAGAATCACAGGCGGCGCTCATATTGAACATTTATGAAAATCTGTCATAGAACCAACAAATATTTGTACTTTTCTTTGTAAATTTAACCAATAAAACTTACGACCTTCAACACAAAATGTATTTAGTTTCATTATGATCCATCAAGTAGTTTCCGAGATATGGGTATTTAGAATGGGGTCAACCATTTTGGAATACCCTGTATATCATACAGCGATTGAGCATATATAGCTCCTTGATCGATCTTGCGATTTGGTCAGGTCGAGCACTCTCGCTGGGTACGAAAGTTACCACAAGCGATAGTTTTCGTGCAGGCTGTAAGACTCTTGTCTTTCAGCCAACCAGTAAACTCTCTGTTCGCCGCTGATAACAAACCCCGAAACGGTAAGCCGTACAGTGATTGAGAAAATGTATATATAAATTCTTTGACCATAACCAAGTTCGTCCTGATTTGATTTGGCTACATGTTGAACATAAGTGAAAAGTGGGCAATAGATGCTGACTGTTTGCAAGACAAACCACAGAAGTTTTGTTAATACCGGTAATTGATTACTGCAGCCCCATATTCATGCTGGCCCAATCGTATATATACATAGAATTACACACGATACAGTATTAGTATTAAAGCTCAACACCACAAGGGATTTTTACCGACCATGCGTATTTCAGCGCGTAAATACGCATGTCATTTGATGATTTCACTGCATGCAGTTCCTTTTTTTTGCATTTACATTGAAAAAGATATCGGGCTTTATTTCCCCGTGCAAATACGCGTGATCGGTAAAAGTCGCCAAAACACGCTTTCTCAATTCTGAAATAATGCAACAATAGTGGAAAAAAGCTACTAATTTTCTAAAATTCTTCTAAGTTTTCTTCTACAATTCGGTTTTAGCTGTCCCAGACTTGGCGGCCATGAAGTTCACAAAGTCTGGTTCCTGTTCAAACCGGTTCGATCCAGTTGCAGCACAAATTTCAACACGTAGTTGATTTGCGCGAATCCCACCACCAATGTGAAGTGAAAATGAAAAAAACAAAAACAAATGTGATGTAAGAATAAGCTAATGAAATAAAAAAGCAATCACAGGGATCACACTAAGCCATATACTGCACTACACCACTTTTCAAGCACTGTCATAATATACAACTTGGTGGTGTACATTGTGCAACCGTACTATTATACATCAAAAGGATTAATAACCTTTCTGAATGACCGCGTTTTTGCATTTTTATCGTTTTCCTGTCAACATTGTTTTCCTTTCTAGTTTTTTTCTATTAGTTCTTTTTTATTTTTCGGCAGAGCCAAAAAGTATTCATGCAAAGAAAATGTCATTTTTTGTCTTTAGCTGAGAATTGATATGATTTGAGGCGGTCTTAATAAAGACAGGCAAAGCTCTTCAAAAAACCTCCAGTTAGCTATTTCCACCTCTAAAAAAACTAATGGACTTTCAAGTTCCAACATATCCAATACCGGCTTGCCTCCTCCTCTAGTTAGTAACTGGGAAGCAGTTAAAGTTTAATGCTAGCTCATTAAGATGCAATGAAAGCACTATTCCACTAACAGTAATATGAAGCTAAAGGGGGTGATATGCTCCAGTTGCACAGTCATTCAAAGCAGTAATTTTGAACTGCTCTTTTTCAAAAAATTTGAGAATTAACGCCGAGAATAGTGGATTGAAACAATACCAATTTTGCAATTTGAATTCACAAGATGACTGGCTTTTCTGACAGCAATTTTGGATAGGGTGTTTTACAAAAACTTAACGGTTTTACGTTAAGAGCTAATCATGGGAAAAAAAACGAAAACAAAAAAAAACTTTGTTGACAGAAAAAAACAAAACACAAATTGCAATCACACTAAAACATTTTTAATCGTAACATACCTAGACTGTTAAAAGTAAAGAAAATACTCTAATGGCCATGCAACATTTGAACAAATATATTAAGGAAATATGAACTACAAAACACGCAAAAAGTAAACCGAATAGACTAACCTCTCTGCCTCCTTCATATGGGGTAGGACTCTTCCCGTACGACAGGTAATAGAAGGTCGGATAACCTTTCACTTCAAAATTGCTACAAACTTCCTGATTAGAAGTGCAGTCCACCGCGGTAAATGCAACCTGTGAAGACAAACAATAAGGCAAGTTGAACTTTTGTTACAAAATACATAGCTTTAAAAGAGAGCAGCAGCCAAATCGAACTGGTTTTCTATGTTTAGAGCAAAAACTTAAATTATATTTATGTTAATTTCAACCGACTTAATTAAAGTGTACTGATGACATTCCATTTCAAAAAATCGTCATATGCCGCGATTACCTTTGAAACAGTACGGTAGGAACAAATGAAGAAGAGGCAAATAGACGTCAATAATTTCGTGCTAATTCTAGAAACTCAACTAAACTTGTCTGCAGTACTTCTTTAATGTGACTGTTTATGATATCTTCCAATAAGTGGATTGCACCACCATAAACACAATCTAAAACAGAACGCACAAATATGTAACTTATCAATGCACATAAAACAGCGCTGCAAAAAGTTACCAAATCAGCATAGCATTAAAAACAAAACTAGAAGCGTCAGCAAAATCCGGTCCTTTGCATTGCAGATTTGAAAGTACTGGTTGATAGTTAGACGGTTTCGAAACATTTCAAACTTCGGCAAAAGAATAAATTATTTCTGGAATTTAACCAACGCTTTAACAATAAAAATGAAGAAACAAAAAAAAACAACAAACTACACGCAATTTACTTTTTTATCTTCAACAAATTTCGAGGCTGCGGTTTGATATTCAGGTTTCGCTTTTTTACAGTGGCCGCACCCTAAAATATAAAACGTGTTAAAAAAACAAAACTTTGAAAATTGGTTCTCAAACGAATCGCTATTCGCTACGCATTATGTGTTATATTTTTGCGGTACCACAATTTCCAAACTGGGGTTTAAGCCGAGTGGAAAGTGAACTCAGAGTCTTCCGCATTCATACAGGGCTAGAGTTCAAAAATAATGTCGGGTAATTACTGCGCTCGTCGCTGGAACGAGAGGTCCTACTTTCAATTTCCGATTAAGTCGTGCGTAGCAGTTTCAATTACAAGATTTGTAGAACAATCTCCAATGACAATGTCACCAGAAGTTCGGAAATTTGCCCCGCCTACTTGTTACACACTTCAATGTATGTATAGTAATGCGATCCCCGAAACGAGTACTTACACGGGGCGTAAAACATAACAAGAGCGTGCTTCTTCTTCTTAACAGATTGTTTAAAAGTCGAGTCGTCCAAGTGCATGACGTCACTCTCTACTTCGTTCCATGGTTTTTCGGGAGGAGGTGGTTCTTTGGGGCTAAAATATGAATAATACTGGATGATAATATGATGCCATGGTTATTTTTAAGGTTTGTGAATTTAAAAGAAATTGAGATTCGTTTAAGTTGAAAAGTTGGTAAAGGAGGCTGCACTTGGCCGAGCAACTAGGCAAAGATCACCGCAGTTACAAGAAAATGGGTTATATACCATAAAGATAATAGTCTCTGGTTACGTTGACAAAACCGAAAAACATAGATTACTACTTTTGTACTAAGACGAACCTGAATGCCGAGTGCCTGCACTCCATATTACTATGCTTTAAGTGATAACGTGGGAAATTAATAATTTACAGCTGGGCAGTACGGTTACATAGATTTACATCATATATATGTCGTCGTAACAGAAGTGCATTACTGGATATGTCGGCCAGCTTCAAGAGCTTCAAGTGTTAATCGATACATCAAACACCAGATGCAGCAGAGATTGATTGGAAATGGTTGTTTCAAATGCTGAAGTGGTTCTTTTCATCTACTCGATCATGGCAGTTTTTCCAGCACTACTTGCTGTTTTTTTTTTCACTCTTTTTAATTTCTATTTTTTCAAAAAAAACAACAAAAAAAGTATGTATATAAACTAAATAAAAACGAAAAAAAAAAAAAGATTTGTAGAAAAAGTAAAAGAATTAAAAAATTGCAACCAATTAAATGGAGTTGGATACGTTCCGCCATATGCAGAATTTACTTGCAAGATTCCGAGTTCACACACCACTTAATGAATTGAACTAACGCTCGAGATAAAGTAATCCCACGATCCATATACGCATCAATTTGATTAATATACAAAATTTTAACTTTCTCTGCAACAGCAAAACACATTCACATACATTTGACTAAAAAAATACTGAATTGGAACTATTAGAGCGTCTTTATAATGCAAAAGTTAAATGTGCTTTAACAGCTCGATTTTCGTAGCAACGCGTTCATTTGTTGGTTGATGAAAGCTACAAAACGTATTTCAACTAACGCGTTAAATATTGCAACGGCATTACTACGCTTTCAGTGAAAATCCAAAAAATCCACGATATTACACAGTAGACAACCCGGAAAACATCACTACACCTACCATAAGTTAAAACTCTAGTTAAAGAGGCTAAAAGATTTTTATTTTCGTATTGTTGCAATACGGTATAACACAGGATTCAAAGCTGTTCTAATAAAGCTTTTATCCAATAAGTTTTCAATCGCTGGAGAAAACTTTTCATAACTTCAGTTTTTTGTTACAAAAACAATTTCTACACTTACTCTTTAATATATTCGACGATACCCTCGGCCGTTCTTTTAAACGCTGAGCCCGCGTTGTATTTCTCGACTCCATCCTCAAAGTAAATAATGGTTGGGTACCCGGTAACCTGGAAAATGATTGTCACGTCACAAACTTGTATGGTAAGGTCAAAGCCAAAATTAAACGCTCGGCTATTATCTCTCATTAACTTCATCAAAAATTAACCAATTCAAATTTTTCTATAGTTTTTTCATGATGCCGAACCAATTTCGCAAGAGCAAAACGATTATTTATCATATGCAGATAGCGAAAATATTTCCTACAAGCAAAGACTGCGACAGTCAACAAGACTAATCCCATAATAGCGTGGTTTATGATATATGATCGGTCATAGTCTAATATACTAGAAAAAATACTTAATCGGTCTGTTTTATTCAGACTAACGCATATTGACAAATATAACACGTACTGCTCAATGCTTTTCTGATAAAGCAGCGAAAATCCGCAATCCGCGCGCTATTTGATCAAATCCACTGCTACCATACACAATTGCACATGTTGTCTTTTTCTGGGATCCTTTTTTTGGTAGTAACGAACACAATTGGTTTTTTTTTCCGTTCTTATTTACTAACATCGATAAAGTAGCATCATGTATACAATAACACACTGATCGGTAAAAGTTGCCTTACGTCAAATTTACGTGCTTACAAGTTTTACACGTGGCATAATTATGAAGAGGTTGTTATGAAAGCAATAAAAGCTAATCGCTTTAATTCTGCTTCCAACGTGCAATTTGCGGAGATCAAAACCGGTTTATTCAATGCTAATTACTATGACATGAATTTGGTAACAATTTTGCAGTATTTCCATAACAATTCGTCGGCAGTGTGGCAGAGTTCGTAAAGTTGGTAAAGGTGTCGTTTAACGACGACGCTAGTCGCATAATCTGGGTTTAACCCACACACTAGCCACGTTGCTGAGTCATACGTTTGAATAAGACGCTTTTCGATGATCATCATTCTCTACTTAGTGGCTTCGAGCAAGCAACAAAATTGTATGAGAAGAAGTCGAACGTCAACTTCAAAGCGGTCAACTTCTCTAAGTGGGTGCGGATTCTGTTGAAAGCATAGCGCCACCTTTGCTTTCAGGAACAGGAACACAAGATAAAAAAATCAACTCGAGCTTCAAAGCAGTATAACATTGAATACTGCAATTTACAGTAGCAACATGAATATACATACCTTGTATCTGTCGGCATATGCCTTGTACTTGGTAGCGTCCATTGCAGTGAGTTTTTCTGTCGCTTCTTCGTCTTTTAAAGCAGTTGCAGCTTTTTCCCATTCGGGCTTCAAGTTTTTGCAATGCCCACACCCTGACAAAAACGTTACGTTAATTCAATAAGGTAAAATCAGCTGTTTGCTTTTCGGAATTGTGTTCAAGAGATACTGCTCAAGATTGGTTTTATTGAAGAAATGAGAACTACTTGAGGTAATAAAGAGGTGCCCCAAACTTTGTCCCACTATTCTGCTAATCAGCAAAAATATATTTAATCCGTTCGACACTGTACCATTGGCGACCCTGGGTCTCGAACTTTCGTGACATCAAAAAAGGATGACTTAGCAAAATTTCTTGCAGACCATCGACCATCGCGTTGCTTATTCGCAAGAAATTTTGCAAAGTCATCCTTTTCTAATATCACGAAAGTTCGAAACGCAGGGTTGCCAATGGTGCGATGTCAAACGGATTAAATCTATTTTGCATATAAGGGGAATAGTGGGACAAGGTTTGGGGCACCTCTTTACAACCTCCAGTAGTTCTCATTTCTTCAATAAAACCAATCTTGAGCAGTATCTCTTTAAACAGACATTGGACAGTACGCAAATATTATTAAATATTACGAGTTATTAAAAACACATTAGAACTTACAAGGAGCATAGAAGAAGACCATAACTTTGTTGTTTTCTTCAATGAAGCTGTCGAAGGTGTCGTCAGTTAGATGAATGACGTCATTTTCTGCGTCAGACCATTCGACTTCAGGTTCTTTGGGCTTCGGCTCCTGTGGACTGATAACAGCATTTATTCGAAATTATTTTTGCAATGTCTGGTGGTAACTAGATGGGAATTGTAGCCAAACGAGGCGGCTAAAACATGGCTGGTTGGTGCTACACAACCCGTTTGAGAGTGACAAGGGAAATTCTGCAGAAGCACGAATAGTGGACACATCTAAGCTAAGGGCCAGAGCCTGATCAAAATAGGAAGAAAGGTCAAAAATGGCTATGCAGAAAAATAAACGGTATTTGTACCACAAAAACACGGTGGCGTGGTACCTATTCTTCTCTCTGAAACTTGTGTTGCAATCATGAACAATTCTCCAAAGCCCCGGCACTTTGGTCACGCCGAGTTTAAGGCAAACCCTGTTACGCTTGTATACCGAATAGTACGTAAAACTTCCAAATATATCATCTTTACAGTTACGCTTGTATACCGAATAGTAGCATGGGTAAAATTATGTTATAATAGAAGAACGGAAGAAGTATTTTATAATGCTATTTTCTATTTTGGTGCGGCGACGAGAAATGACGAAAGCAAATTCATAAGCCAAAAATACTCAATTAATAGCATGTTGTCATCTTGGGATAAGTTTACTACTACAAGTGACGTCAAAGCCTGTTACTATTTGCTAAAAGGCTAATTTTCTGACGGTGGTAATGTTGAATTGTTGATGTTAAAACGACTGTTAGTCATATACGCGAAAAATTACAATAAACATTAGAAGTAGCAGTAGAAATTTTAGAAGCTAGTGGGACACATTGTAACGACTGCGCCTTAAAACACAACTTGGGCAAAAATATATGGGTTGAAATGTACGATTCGTAAGATTAAATTTATATCTTCCCAGATACAAGTGGTCTGCCATAAGTCTTGAACAAAATCATTGTTTTGTGCAAGGATGTGAAGGCACACATTCACGCAAAAACGAAATCAACTTACTCGTTCAGCCATTCTATTAACTCCTCTTTTGTATGACCGCTGGAATATTCAAACATTTGCTTGCCATCACTAAAAAATAAGAGGTAATTATTTAAACAATGGGGAGATTTCCATTTCCCATTGTCCAAACGTTCGTTCACGTTATATAATTTACGTTGCTGAGAGGCTTTTGCGCCGCGTCCAGAAGGTCTAAGCATTTGCCCGGCATCAATTACGTCAATCAAAGCATTAATACTTGGAAAGCACAAACAATGACAGTTTTATACATACTCGTAGACATAAAAATAACGATGAAGAAAACAACTTTCAAAAACAAGTGCGGCTTGAGAAAAGCTTGAGCCAAAGTAGCCTTCGTAATATTATTTACAGACATTGAAAAAAAAAAACTTACTCAAAATAGATGGTTTTCGGAAATCCTGTCACATTGTAGGTTTCTCTCAAGGACTGAGCGTCTTTATTGTTCTCGGCATCGACACCCGCCATAAACTACACAAGGGAAAAAGTTTTATCTCGCTTTAAATAATTTTTGAAGTCTCTTTATTTTCCCCATAATTATACTAAACAAAAATGCAAGACAGGTAAAGCAACACGTTTTGATCCCAACGCACCGTCTCAAAACTGAAAATGTCACCCCTATTTTTTAACAACAAGCTGGACTGGTCTGGAGTCGAGTCCTAGAGGATTCAAAACACAGTTTTTCAGACATTAAAATTCTATAACTCACAACTTGGCCTTTCAATTCAGTTGCCACTTCAGCAAATACTGGTTTGAAACGCTTGCAGTATCCACACCCTGAAAAAATAGTGTCAAAGCTATTGCTTTAACCTTTATTGTGTTTTCTACCATCCGAAGTGCTAGTGTCTCAATAACTTCTAATGTTAGTGGAGTAATCCAAGAATCACCTTAGATATACAGTGAATGGAGATTCTCATATCAAAACAGTAAAATGACAAATGTCTTAATCACTCTAACGTATTTTGATTTATAACATACTTAAATCTTCTTTACAATGCCAGTTGAGCAAACGTTTACAAATTCACCCTTACATGGGGCATAAAACATAACAAGTAATGGTTTATTCTTTTTAATAAATTTATTAAGTTGTTTCTCCGACTCGAGATGGACAACATCCTTGGCGCTGTCTTCTTCTTCCCATGGTCCATCAGATTTTGGGTCTTTCAGAAAAGCAAGGATAGACTAAAAAAAGCAAATATTTCCCAATAATACAGAGTCACTTTTTTGACTGAAAAATAATTTAAAAGAACAAAAACAGAAAAGTTTATTTGGGCATTTATTGTTTCCTCTTTTAAGGGTTCACGTTATAGTTCAGATTATGATACGTTTTAGATTGGAATTCGAGTTATAGGTGGGATTAGGCTTTTAACACATAAAATGCAACTTTTTAGTGAAATAAACGTTAATAAAATGGAAGCTATATTTTGATACACAAAAGATAATTTCAAACATATTTTTTCACCAGTCAATTTAATTATCAAGTAAAAGTATGCATTAAAATATTCACATTGTTTTGAGCATTACACACACAACAAAACTATCAAGCACAGTCCCGTATTTGAGTGATTCATACAGTACAATTACATCAGGAACCAAATACCCACCTTTACTGAAAACTTTCTCTCATAGTCTGCACTATATTCACCATCCTTGTAATGTTGGTATACAATTGGTGAAGGGTTGGCTTTTTGCTTTTTACAAACCTAAAACCCAAAAGTAATTAGTATAAACTCTAAACTTTTAAACAGCAATTTTTTTTATAAAATCCAAAAGAATTCATAAAAGCTAAACTTAGAAGATAGAAGCTTAAGCATGACTTATTCAAAACATCAGCTATTAAAGTGTAACTGTATGATTTCATAAAATGTTTGAAACCAGGTAATGTTGATTCAATACAATCATCAACCAGAGCTAAATAATATCATATCACTTATATGGCTTCTATGCTTGACTTTCAGCAGTAAAACGAGATAGTGTGAAGTCTCTGCCATGTGTGGTAGGTAGGTGTCAGCTTGACTTGAAGATAAAAAAAGTCTATACCATCTCCTGGCCAAGTTAACTTTGTAAATAAAGATGTAATTACAATCACCTTTTTTCCGTCTTTGCTACTACAATCAATCCAAGCCAATGTGGCAGTACCTTTAGCTTTAGTTGCAGCCTCACCAAAAATTTCAAACTTCTTTTCTGCTGCATTTTCTGAAACCATTAAGCTTTATTTTATGTTTTTGTCGATTTACTGACACAAAGAAAAAAAGCTAGCACCATAATGTACCAAAAAAAGCTAAGTGCATAATTTTTCTAAAATGCACACTAATGGCAGTTACTGGTAGTGCTCCCACTAAGCCGATTTTTATCAGGAAATCAGCAATTTGTTGGAACAAGGGAAAATAATTTTTGGCAATATGATAACATAGCTTTAAAAAATTGACAAATTAGTGGAAATATGACATTTAACACTTAAATGCTGAATTGTTTCTAAATTTAGGGCACATAAACATCTTTTTACAGCTTTGGGTACAATTATTTGAATATAATTTGGGCACTGCCAATTAGTAAATAAAGTTAGAGTGAACATCAGTTACTGGTATTCTTATCAAGTTTGCTATCATTACGGTAAAGTTCATTGGCTAATGCTATTAAGTACAGTAGGTAATGCATTCATTATTCACATTTATAATAATCTATAACCGTAAGTCTTGATTTACCACTTGATGCAAACATTATAAGAATATTAGTCTTTGTCCTCAATAGCTTTTTAAATGATTTCATATTTTCTACTTCTTGTATCCATTTCATGTAGTCATTTTTTTTCTTCGCATGCACTAGCACATCAAATGAACAAACCTGCAAAAATATCCTTCATAAAATTTATCAAGTAGCCTACTGTATTAACTTTAAGGTATTTATGTACACAAAACAGACATGTAGTAACAACAAAAATATCTCACACAAAAGTTATCAAATAGCCTACTGTAGTAACTTTAGGTATGAACATACACAATCTTGAGTCTTCTTTGAACTGTGAGTAATCACAGTCAATACAGAACAGTTTATTAGGTGAGTAGCATAATATTGTACTATAGTATAAACATGATGTTTGATTGCATTACTAGTGATTAGTGATAAGCATAATATTTAATTAGATACATTAAACAGTGAGACCATTGCAAGACCTACCATTATGATTACTAAACCAAAGAGGAAATACTTAGCGACTATTAATGCTTTAACTCATTAAATTACATATGGTATTAGTAGTCCTGATGGATCTACAAATGGATACCGTAGGTAAGGAAATTTATATGTTTGTGATGACAACTATACACTGTTATAGCTTACCGATCAGTGGTCGAGTGGATAGAGTGTCTGCTACTGAAGCGGTAGACTCGAGTTTAATTCCCACTTGGGTCAAACCAAAGACTATAAAAATTGGTATTCACAGCTTCCCTGCTTGATGTTCAGCAATTAAAGGGACAGTGTGAAGCCTCTATCATATGTGGTAGACAGGTTGGCAGCTTGACTCAAAGACCGAAAGGTCCCTTTGCTGTCTCCTGGCCAAGGCAACTTGGTGAATACAATGTAATTACAATTACAAAATATAATACAAAAAACTGCACTTCATTGAACAGTAGCTTAACCTAACCACCGCAAAACAACAAAGTGTAAATAAATTCTATTCACCAAGTTGTCTAGGCCAAGAGACTGATAAGGGATCTCTGATCTTTCAGTCAAGCTGCCACCTGCCCACCTGTCTACCACACATGGTGGAGGCTTCACACAGTCCTTTAAATCGCTGAGTGTTAAACAGGAAAGCAGCAAATACCAATTTTTCTGGTTTTTAGTTTGACCTGAGCAGGAATCAATCCTGAGTCTACCATTTTAGTAGCAGATGCTGTATCTAATCAACCACTGATTGTAATTCAAGTATATAATTTAAAGTCAAGTATATGCTTTATACTGTAGTCCTGTCATAATAAAACTCAAGTTCACTGTTCAAGTTTGTTTGTTTGTCTTGAAGAACAAAAATACAGTAGGCCTACTGTATATTGTACAAATATCATAATGCATTTTTGAATTCTTCTAATTTGTAACACAAAAAGAGACACTGCGAAAGGACTTTTTGGTTTCGAGTCGAGCAACTCCTAGTGTCAACTTGAATTCATTTTTAGGAGAAATAAACATGATTTGATTGAATGTGTCAAACCAGAATATACCCTTAAAAAATATTCGATTTGTCGTCCATGATCAATACAAGTTAATCAATTCAGAATTGAAACACACATCAGACATCACTATGAATTAGATAACAGGTAAGATACCAGTACAGAGTAGTGATACATGTACAATGTACATCCAACTTAGTTGCCTACAGTAGCCAGCACTGAGCAGCAGGCAGTCAGCTCTGTACCTCTTGAACAAACTATTACTGTTAAAATAACAAACTAGTCAAAGACGTACCATCAAGATCAACACAGAAAGTACAACAGTGGGCTTCATTACTTCAGACTTTGGTTTGATAAATCAATCAATTTTTTTGACTGTTGAATGAAGATAGTTAGCCTAATCACTTCATGAGGCCTAGCTTAATAATAATCCAGTGCAAAGCATTAGCAATTAACTAAACATACAGGGCCTCTCACCAGTAGGCAACTGTACTGTCTGCGTAGCAATCACCACACCTGGAATCAGGCAATAGGCTGTACAGTAAAGCGTACATATAGGCTGTACAGTGAAGCGTCTTTACACAGTCTGCAGTACCTACAGGTACATAGTAGGCAGGTAGGCACATTACACAGAAAAAATACAGTTACCAGGGACTAGTTCCTAAAATTTGGAACAACTACCGTACCTATTTAAATGTATGACACTCAGCAGTAGCATAGGTCTATAGACTCAGACACTGCTCAGCCTGCAGTACAATTACACCATAACTCAGAACTAGACTAGGCTAGCCAATAACTCTAAACTACATACTTTATAAGAAACCACAACTAAACAATTCACTTCACTACAAACTAACAGAAAAAAGGATAGGCCTACTAAGACACTTGATGTATAATCTTTCAAAATAATTGAGGGGATAGGCATTAATACAGTAATATAAAGAAACAGTCTGTTCAGGGCCCAGAATTCTTTCATGAGTGTCTTCAGTCTTGTATTCTGCTGTTTAATTGTCTTTGACATATTTTTATGGCACCGGCCAGTTGGTCGAGCGGTAACGCGTTCGTCTCTGGAGCGGGAGGTCTGAGGTTCAAATCTCGGACCGGTCAAATCGGACACAGTGTTGCCAACGGCTCGCCACCGCTGCGACATTTCTTCGAAAATAGCGGTGTTGCCCGGGCGCAATGACGCGGAGATGGGCTCCGCCAACTCGCAACACGCTTCGGCGTAATCCAGCGAGTATAATGAAAGAGATATTTTTATGGCAATACAGGCCTATACTGGTAAGCCTACAGCAATTGTACCTTTTGTACAAAGGCATTAGGCCTACTCCTTATTTTCTAAAAAGGTTTCATGGCCACGTGACCTCTTCGAAAAATATTAAGTTGAATTACACTAAAAACTTAAAACCTTCCATATACAATACACCGCACTTGCATTTCGTATTGTAAACTGAGAATTGAGAAAGTGAATACTTCCGCAGACGTAATTTTTTTCTCACGAATTTCCCACGATAATGTGCACAACAAAAGGTCTATCAAAAAACCTGTTTTCAATGAATAGCAGGGTCACAGCAATAATATATCAATCTCTACTCCTATAAAAACTCTACTACAACCAGCAGATCTAGTTTTGTTTTTCCTAATCATAAGATAAATTTCAGCAGTAGTTGCTTGTAACAATAGTCAGCAGCCAGAGCTGGGCGTTTAAAAAACACACCGTAAAGCGCAAGCGCAAATTCCGCAACCAAAATTTTTCTAGTGTAAAGCGCAAGCGCAAATTCCGCAACCAAAAGTTTTTAAGCCTGAAGCGCAAGCGCAAATTGCGCAACCACAATTTTTTAAGGTTAAAGCGCAAGCGCAAATTCTGCAACCAAAATTTTTTTAGCTTAAAGCGCAAGCGCAAATTCCGCAACCAAAAATTTTAAGCTTAAAGCGCAAATGCGAATTTCGCAAACAAAATCTTAAAAGCTTAAAGCGCAAATGCAAATTCCGTAACGAAAATTTTAAAAGTTTTAAAGCGAAAACACAAATTCCGCAACCAAAAACTGAAAATAGTACAGCGCAACTACGATTTGATTGCTTGAGAAGCGCACACAAATTTCGCTATTTAAAAAAGTTTTTGAGTGCAAATTTTTGCATAATCGAAGTTTCAAAAGCGCGCTGCAGACGATGGTGTTAAGTATAAAAATATGAAAGCACAAACATAGTACCATCTTCAGCTAAGCTGCCCTGGAATAAACCAACTGCATTGCGTTTAGCTTTTAAAGCTAAAGGCACATATCTAAGACCGAAGAAAGAATTATTTTTATTGTTGAAAAAAACAATTAAACTCTAAAACAAAAAAATAATAAAAATAAACAGCAATAAATATAAATAAACACCAAAACAAAAAAAGCTTCACTCACTCACATTCAGAAATAATGCGTTGACTTTTTTAAACACTTTTCATTCTCATGCAGCAAAACAAACTTTTCAAAATTTTCTTTCGTCATAGACGATCGTTTCGATCGCAAAATATCAGAACCAATAGCAAATAATCTCTCGATGGTGGCCGAACTAGGAATAGCAGTGTTGAATCTTTTAAATTTTTGCAACCACGCATCTTTCTTGTAGGCAGGAAAGCAATCTTTGGTGATTTTGTCGTTTGCTCTTCCGACCCTTTCATCTAATCTTTTTCCTATTATAGAGGCCAAGTTTTCGGCTACTAATTACAGTACAAAAAACAAAAAGTATTTCGTACGTATTAAGTGAGGTAGCTTAAACTAAATACAGGGTTCAAAATCAACGCCTTCCCGCTTGCCCGAGGCAAGCTGAAATCGCTGCGGGTAAGTTAGTTTTCAGCTTAACTTCCCCGGTGGCAACTTAACAAAATACAGCGTATTAGACAACTTCAAACAAGATTAGTTAAAAACGCAATTTACTCGGTTTTGTTGCAATAAAGTAAAATTTGTACGTAGAGATAGCCGTTCCTTGCTTTATTTTAGTAATCACTTTGTAACTATCACAATTAATGCATTGTCTAATAGTACGCACATTATTTATCGTAATTAACACGTCTTAATCGCACGCAGATTTTTCGATTCTTGGACACGTTTAGCAACAGTTTGGCACAAAATGTTCCGTTTTGTTTCTAGAAAAGTTTTCCGGCGCTTGCCACGCTAACAGCTGTTTCAGATACCACAAGTATTACCCTGTGCTGCATGAAGATAACGTCAAGAATTTTGCAATTTTTTTGTTATGATTATCAGAGGTGGAGTCGAGGACACAAGGCTCGAGGCCAAGGCCAAGGCCAAGGACACAAAAAAAATCCGAGGCCAAGGCCAAGGCCAAGGACAGCCTTTCCGAGGACAGACACTCTCGAGGCCAAGGACAGGAATGCTCGAGGCCAAGGCCAAGGACCAAGGACACAAAGCGCAAGTGCTCTCCAAAAAAAAAAAAAAAAAAGGTCTTCACAAAAATTTTTCAAGCGATCTCCACGAAAAAACGCTTTCCAAAAAATTTTTCAACCGCTCCACAAAATTTTAACTTTCCAAAAAATAGTGCTGTCCTCGAGCCGAGGACAGGCCAATTTTCGAGGACTTGAGGCCTCGAGGCCAAGGCCAAGGCCAAGGACTTCAAAATCTGTCCTCGAGGACGTCCTCGAGGCCAAGGACGTCCTCGAGGACTCCACCTCTGATGATTATTTTGAAGATCTTTTAGTTTTCTAGCTGGTGTAGTTTCCAAAGTATTTGCTAATAAAAATACGTTTGCAACAAACCACAACGGTAATTAATAATTATGATCGTTAAATATTAAATGAAATATTTACAATCAAAAAATCAATTTTTGCTGATGCATGATTGGAAAAGTTACTGTTTGCATCACATTATCTTAACGATCGCACACAAAAACTTGATTCTCGAAACTACGCGTATTTTGCAAAATCAGTGCTTTTTTCAAAGCTAACCTCAAAACTTAGAGTACTTTTTTTTGGGCAAGTTGAAATTTTCTTGGGCAAATAGACATTTGATAACACTTGCCCGACGGCCAAGTTGTCAAAAAAGTTAATTTCGATCCCTGATATACTGTAATATTAATACATTACTCTTTGTCTTTCAGCCGTATACAGCATATAGCAGGCCTGTCCAACCTTTTTACTGGTACGGGCCACATTTGCGGGAGAAAAGTTATTGCGGAGTCATGCATTTTTACCAAGAGTTTTTATCAAGAAATTCAGGCCTTTTTTTAGCCGCATTGATGGCTAAGACCTACGTTAGACCTTTTTATTTGCCAGAAAATGGTAAGCATTTCCAAGAGGAAATCAAGTGCACAAAAAGACCTCGCGGGCCACACAAAATAGCTTCGCGAGCCAAATCTGGCCCGCGGGCTACGGGTTGGGCAGCCTTGGAATATAGCTTATCTAAAGCACACGTAGTACCACTAGGGATGGGCATTTCAGAATACTTGGCTATTTCAGAATTATTCCGAATTGCTAAAACCGAATCCTAATCCGGCTTAAATTAACTTAATTTGCTGAAAAAGTGAACAACCCGTCAACCACCACCGATATTCAGAAAAAATTTGTCAAACGACTGGTTAATTAAAGCAGCGCTTTATTGCAGTGCATGACATTGAGTGCTTTTATATGTTCACCACTTAGTTGCATTCTGAATTCGCTTACAGTCAAGTCTGCACTGGAGAAGCACCTTTCGAAAGAAGCTGATGGTGCAGAAATGCAAAGGTTGCTTTAAAAAGGAAAGTTGAAAATTTGTGGACCACCATTTCATGTATCCATTTTAAAAGGTTAAAAAGTTTGAGTTTTGGAGAGCCCCGTTTGGGAAAACGTTTTTTTATATTTGCCCACTCTGAAAATTTCATGAGTCCAGCGTGAGTGGTTAAAAAGTTTGAATTTTGGAGGGCCCGTTTGGGGCAAACCCCCATTGTGGCACCCCCAATTTTTGTTACGTTTAGTTTATTTTTGATTTTTACCCATTTAAAAAATCTAATTCATCTAGCTCTAACGGTTTAAAAGTTCGAAAATTTGGAGAACCCGGTTGAAAGGGATCTCCCAATTTCAGAGTTGTAAACGGGCCAATTAGTTCAGGCCCAAACCCGAAAATATAAGCCCGAACCCGAAAGCTGTTTTGAAGCTCAAATCATGCCTGAAAAAGCCCGAAAGTTAGGTTAGGTCTGAAAAATCTAGCAATTTTGCAAGATTATTTTAATTATATTTTAGTGCACTTAAGACAAAAAGTACGTTTCAGGCCCGAAATAAGCCCGAAAATTTTGTCAACTTTAGGCCCGAACCCGACCCAAAAAGCCCGGCTCAACTTACAACTCTGTCCCAACTGGCACCCTTGATTTCTGTCACACACAAGTCCTCCTTGATATATTCAATCGCTCAAACTTCAAAAACAGCACGTTTAGCGGTTTAAAAGCTGATAGCGCGGAAGAAAAGAAAAACAAGAAAAAAAAGTAGATAACGCAGAAGAAAATAAAACAAGAAAAAAAAACTTTCTATCAGCAATCAGCTTGTATCAACTATCTCGTGGTCATGCTTTAAATCTGTAAAATCAAAATTTATTTATTTTTTGACAGGGACATGCAGATCAACATTTAAAAATTATTTTGTGATTGCACATCTTGGAAAAAAATTCACAATTAAAGCGCAACAAATATTAGATTTACCGATTCGCAAACGCAAATTGCGCAAGCGCTGAAAAAAAAGGCATAGAGCGCAACGCAAATTGCGCAAGAGCGAAAAAAAAGGCATAGAGCGCAACGCAAATTGCGCAATTGCGCAACTTGCGCAATTTGCGCAACTTGCGAAACTTGCGAACTATTTTGCGCAACGCCGACCTCTGTCAGCAGCATAGCCAAATGGGCTAAAAGCGTCTTTTTTACGACGACCCTAATCGAATGATCTAGGTTCAAACTGCACCCTGGTGAAGTTCTGACGTCCTTGGATAAAACGATTTACGATAATTATCTCTGCTTGATGGCTTCGAACAAGCAGCAAATTCAGTGGACAAGAATGCGAAGAAATCCGCTGGAACATTGAATCATCGGAAACTCCTAAGCAGGTGCGGATTCCTCCAATTACGAAGTAGTCGTTGTAATGAAAAGTGAGTGGATCATCCAATAAGTTAGTGTCTGACGCTGTCCGGTTACAGGAGGATAAATATGCGCTACAACAACAACAACAACACTGTGCAAATGTTGCAGCAGCAAAAAACTCTGGCAGTCTAGTTAGAGTAAAGACAACTTTATGCAGCATAGATTCTCGCTTGTTTCCTTTAATTGTGATCTGACCTCTAAAAAAGTGTTCAATCCTCCGGACTTCAAATGATGGAGAGATTCCCACTATATATTCCAAGTATTCACGCTATATGATTTACGTTGTTGAGAGGCTTTCACGCCACTCCTTTAAAGTCTGAGCTTTACCATGGTATCAACAATGTTAACTACAGCGTAGACGGTGGGAAACTCCCAGATATTCTCGGCTTGAGGCAGTGAAGATGTTTTTTGCTGCAGGGCCAGGAAAAAGCGGGAATTTTAGAAACGAATTCGATCCGTTTAAACCGGCGCACTTGTTGCAGTTTGATCGGCGTGGCGTTCAAAGCAAAACGAGAGCCAGTTTCCGACCTGACTTCCAACCATGGCGATCTTAACAACAGGCCTGGACAGTGGGCACCCACGTACACCGCTCGAAAACTGGAGGCGAGTTTTTCGCCATTTGATTAAGAATTTTGCATGTAGGTTAGGCAGGTAGTTGGAGTTTGCAGAGCATGAGGTTCAATCTGTATGGAGTTACATGACGTTGTCAGATTGTTGGGCTGAGAACGAACGAGAAGCATTTGTATTACCGTACTTAGGTTGCCGTACTTTGCAGATAAATTAGGATAAGACCAAGTTTCAACTAAATTTAATGTTATAGTATTAGTAATAAAGCAAGTTTGTATATCAAGAAGTATAATTTTGTAAGCTAGGCGAAAATGAATAATTTTACAGCTGCTACCGGTATCAGGTATACAAGTTCAGCTTGCAGATACAGTATAGGCTTATTAGTATTAGGCTAAATAATGAATGCAACCTAGGCTATTCAGTATTTTGCAGTAGAGTAAGCTGTTGCTACCGATTTCAGTCCAAAGGTAATAATAATAATAATAATAATAATAAAGCAATTTATCAACCCCTTGAGATAAGATAGCAAGAAGCTAACATCTGACTAAGGGGCACTTGTTACTAAAGCAGGTGAAAAAGCAAAAAACTAACACATACAAAAAGCAAAAATCGGGCTTCGTAAAAAATCATGACGACAGTACAGTGTAAAAGCATACTAATCAATATCAGGCACATCAATAAAGGCCATATTAAAATAGTGTGTTTTCAATTTAGTTTTGAACGATGAAATGCTGCTACTTTCCCGAATATCAAGAGGCAAATCATTCCAAACAGTAACTGAAGCATGTGAGAAAATTGATTCAGATTTGTTGTAGTTTAATTGGCTAGTTTTTTCCAGCAAAAGCAGATCGCAATTTCTACGAAAATCATAAGCAGCAGATGGTTTATGCAGGACAATTAACTCTTGAAGGTAACCAGGAGCACAATGCTTTAAATACTTAAAAACCAACAATGCAATTTTAAAATTAATACGATACTTTATATTATAGGTAAGTTATTAGTATCAAACTTTAAAAGGGACTAACGAGGTTTACATAAGATTTTAAAAAATTTTAAGCTAAGGCAAGCATCCAACATAACATAGCCTACCGTATTCAGTATTTAGCTGAATCATGTTAGACAAAAGATAAAATATGAGTATATTCATAAGTTTTAAGCCTGTGAAACTGTAAACTATGAAAATAGCCAATTACTGGTAGATTTTGCAGTCTGGTATTACTGTATTAGTGGATACATATAGTAGTTTAGAGATAGTACGTAGGCTATATTAGATAAATAAATGAAATCACTTCAGGCCTTGGTCAGTTGGTACCGGTTACCACATACCAGTAAATAAAATGGTACCATACTAAACTAGCCTACAACTAGGCTATCATATACAGACTTCTACTGGTTTTCCTGATTTTGTAAATCAACTTATAATCAATTTGAATCTCGTTTATGTGAAAATCCAAATTTTGCCAAATTTCATGGTTATGCAAATAAAAAACTTAAATCAAGAACCCATATTCCTCTTCTCACGAACATTTCTGATACTGGCTCTCTTAAATGTTGCCACCTCCATTGAGGAGAAAGCTGAATTGCTAAACTTGACGTTTCACAAAGTGTTTAAAAAGGATAATGGTACTGACTTAAAACCTAACTCTAGAATCTCTTCAAATAGTATTAACGACAATGGAAGATGTTTTAATAACGCCTTAACACCTTCCGATGTGGCTAATTCTGTACACATAATTTCAGACAAATTATCTCGTTCTCCTGATGGTATCCCTGCCAATTTTTTGAAGAGAGTTTTTACTCCTATTCTCAATGTGCTATCATATTTTTTTATGCTTACTCTTGCCCAAGGCAATTTACCTGCTGAGTGGAAAACTGCCATTGTTGTTCCTATGTTTAAGAAAGGAACTCGTAACCTTCCTAGCAATTACCAACCCATTTCGCTTACTTGTGTTTTGAGCAGAGTGCTTGAACAAATTCTGGCTAATAATTTACTGACCCATCTTCACAGTACCATCAACAGCAGTTACTTTGGAACCCATGGGTAACTTTAGACATTTTTCATATTTAGTTGTTTTGATGTAAATTTTTTTCCAGCTGTAGATTCTTCAGCTTTTGCATTATGAATATGTAGTTGAAGTATATATGCTTTGATGTGTATATACTATAGCATCACTCGTCATCACCACAGGCTAATTCAACATCATTACTTAAAACAAAAAAAAATGTGCAATTTTGTAGTGTGCAAAATTTTGATGCTGGTGCATGTATAAAAGTAGATCCAGATATGAAGGTACATACAGTGTAAGCACTGAAGCTTGGTTTATCTGTAAGTCTAAACTTAAAGCCGCATTTACACGGGCGACTTTTTTGCAACACGATTCGACGATTTTTTATGCGTGAAAATCTCTTTCGCAAAGTGGTTACTCACACGAGGCAAGACTCACTTGCCGCGATCGCGTTTGGCAAGAATCGCTGCCATGTAAGTAACACCTGCGATTTGCGATGCCGATTATATTTTTGCGCGACTCAAGTGCAAGAATCGTTCTCGCCCATGATCACTTACACAAGGTCGATTTCAGCGTCTCGAGAGTCACAAGACAAAGTTGCGCTTGTGCAAACAGCAAATCGTATGCAATTTACGAGTCGCCCAGGCATAGCGCAATACACAAATGCTTTGCGAGTCGCTGGCTGCGATTATCTAAGTTAACTTCATAAAATATTGTGTTCATGGTACAAAATAGTCCGTAGTGCTTTTACCGTAATTAATTGTGATTGTGATATTAAATTTACTTCATATTAGTTTGAAACAAAGAAGAAATAATTTTCTTGTTGATGCTGGCACTGGTCTACTGCAGATACGGCAGTCATGAGCTGATTGCTGATAACTCTGAAGCCAATCAAGCAGGGCTTTAACCCTTAATAAAATGTATGATAAATTAACCACAGGAAACAGTACCTTAATTGTATTTTGTTTTTATAATACTGTAAGTACACTGTTTGCATAAGAACCAGTAAATTTTGAGTTGAGGCTGACTGTTCTTAATTTTTTGCCAATGTTGAGCATCAGTTGCTCTTAATTGGTTCTTAAATTTTGAGATCATTGATGTCAATTATAGCGACAATGTTTGTTAATACCTAATGGTCTGTCTGCTTGTAAACTCCTTTTTGGCTGCTTTTGCAGCATCGTAAAATTGCGGAAAGCAAAAAAGCAAGCTCTAATTTTCGTTTGAACGAGAGTCAAAAAGTTTTTTTGTTACCTGCCCAATGCGCAGTAACACTCTATACTCTCGAAGTTATTCAAGCTCTTTTGTTTTGAATCAGTACAGAATTTAGTTTCTTTTTGATTTGGCATTTCTTCTTTTTCGGTTGTTCTTAACCCTAGAATAGCTAAGACAATAAATTCACAGTAATAGCATTTGGACAATATATTTTGGAAATGGAGGTGCTTGTTACAGAAGCCCTCCGTTACAATATGGAGCCTTCACCATGTCTGTCTGGGCAAACCACGATTGAAATTCTTCAACTTGAACTGCATTGTTCAGACAAAATGCATAATTTGGAACAGTAAGACATGGCAAAAGATATCTGAAATTTAGCCTGAAAATAATGAACTTAAAGAGTGCCATACGAGCGGTCTTGAAAATGAAATACGTCTGTTTGCCAGTTGCTTGAATGAAAAGGAATGCCAGAACAGAGGTAACTCGGCCAAACACAAAGGCGTGCAGGAATTACCAAAAAGCGCGTAATTTTTAAAGCGTTGGCTGCAGGAACTAAAGTGAGGCGCACAAACTGAGCAAACTAAAAGGAAAAAGCGGCCGGATCAAAACTAGAGCGGGGCAACACAAAAAAGGTCAATCGGTGCTGTGACAGTGCTGGCAGAGTAGGCTGATAGGCTCACATCTATGCTCACTCGTTGGGTCCAGCACTTTGTATACAAGTACCATCCAGTGGTTTTTGTCAGCTAAACCGTGTTAGCGTTTGCTTTCTTTTCTGACCCGAGATTGCTAGAGCCTACCGGCAATTCTTGCGGTTAAAATAACCACAGTTAAGTGAAGAGGCACAACACCTACTGCCCCGCATATTGTGATTAAACATTAATTTCATGAAAATGATGTTTATAATGAAATCATGTTCTCAATTTCGAGTGGTTTTATGGGGCTTTTTCATTTGAATAACACCAGGAATGAGTTTTGACATGAAGTCACTAGCGTATTTTTGCTCAGTTCATAATAATTCATCCTCCGCACTATACTTACTGTAATTGCCTAGCGTTTAGCAAATGCATGCGCTGCTTGTTTTATTATTGTGGATATTGGTGCTTTGTAACAGCTGTGGTTTAGTAGCTCCATAAAAAAATTACTTGAAAACACATATTATATGAATGCTATGTGGATTTTTTGAATGTTGGTTTAATTGAAAAAGAGCCAGTACTTCTGTAGTGACAAAAGGCGCCTGGTATCACTGCAGAAGAACTCAAAAAGTAAACTTCTAAAAACAAAAATAAAATTTAACCATTAGCATTTCGTATAGTATATGACAGCACAGATCTATAAAATACTAAAATACTTGTGCAGTATTAAGTAAATAAACAATATGAGTTTGTCAGTTACACATACTTGGAGAAAAAGTAATTTCAAAAGTGTTTTTAGAATTAACTGCACAAAAATATTGATAAATTTTATTGCTTTACCAAACATTATGCTTAACCAAACAAGACACACAGTCAGAGATGGGTTGCGATAGAGAAAAACGAATACCTAAAGGGTAAATGACCGAATTTTATAATAAATTATGAGCATTAATGCCCGCTTGACTTTGCTCCATCCAAGCCAACTCAAAATAGCATTTACGTATCACACATTCGGCTCGAGCAGCACGCCGCCGTTGCTGCTTCATCTTTCACCTTGCATTTTCATTGCAAGTTTTGACATTAGCTGCTTAATAGTATTTTTCGTATTTCGTTTTACGCTTGCGTTGGCTTCATTCATTTTCTTTTCAAAATTCCAAAGCATGATTGCTTCAAATGCAAAAGCTGACAAGCGGCGCATTTGAAGTGCTTTTGCAGCAGTTCGCTTTTGCAAATTCAAAACCAGCAGGCCACGCTTTGAAACTATCTCGCACCAAGTAAGTAAACCAGTGCGATAGCGACTCTTCCGCCGACTCAATTTTGCGAGAATCACTGGCACGCAGTCTCAACATGTAAGTGACTTCAGCGAGTTGCAATCGAATGCGAGCGCTGCGTTAAAATCTCTCCCGTGTGAGTGACTGCTACAATTTGATTTTTCGGGGGGCGTGTCTGGTGATATCGCGTAGACAAAATCACACGTGAATCTTGCGCCGTGTAAGTGACCTACGCGATTTGAGAAAGAAAAAAGGCAAAATTTCGATTCTCGCAGCTAAAAGTCGCTCGTGTAAATGCGGCTTAAGATTGAGTCTTGACAAGAAGTAGGAAATAATGTCACTTTTTACTTTTTGATGATAATTGCATATTTGATGGGGTTACTTTGGACAATTTAGCTAACATTGGGCATTCCCCTAATTAAGATTTTTAGATTACGTATTACTTACATGTGTACTAGAAATAATACAAAACACACTTAAAGGCCACCTAATGTCTGCTAACCAATGCACTTAAAATGCAACAAAAAATCATTACTAATCGAATGCTGAAATCGTGGTTTAGATGCTCGTTCTCAGTTTCCAGCTTTCGTGTTTTCAAAAAATGACATGACGTCATTAGACCCAGGAGTTTGGTGCCTTTGACTAATTTATCTTTGCAGAGGATAGGCGATTTTGAAAAGGCATGTGATAAGAGCTTGCTAGTCAAAAAGTGTTGTGCAAAAAAGACGTAATTAGCTCAAAGTAGTTGCATTGCCAAGTTCAGAAGTGACTTTCCCGACGCAATCAGCTTTTACTACCAGGATTGAACAGCAGTTTTATTACCAATAATGACTCTATCACTCTAAAACTCCAAATGTACAAAAGTTTTCATATTCTATCCGGCATATTCGTACCCAATACCGGTAGGCTACCATTGTGTAAAAAAAATATTTTAGACAAAACTATTGAAAGTTTATAATTATGTACAAATATTTTGTCCATCTAATATCGGTAGGCTACTGTAGTTTACTGCGTAGGATTAGGAATATACCGGTACGCATACTGTACAGTATATATGTTACCAGTATCACATCAGTAGTGATAGCGTGGTTTGGTTGGTGTTTCAGTAAATATTTTACTCCTTGCAATGTTACTATTAAACTGGACTAATCTGCTAGGGTACCATAGTTTAGCGGTACCGGATTAGGCTACCGGAATCAGATTGGAGTACTGATAGCTATGATCTGCACAGCCAGACAACTGCCAGTGAGTGCAGATAACTTATTACACGTATCAGCATTGAAATTGTAATGCAAAAATGCTTCCTGTAGTGGTAAAATTTTTACATATTGTACCAATGTAACATACCGGTACAGGCGGTGTTTACTTTCTAGCCATTATTAGCCTATCGTACCAATACTCCTATCTACATTTGCACAAAACTGAATCTACCCATCTACGGGTAATTTCCTGCCCAAGCATCGAGCTATCTGATTAGGTCATTGTTTTTCTGTTGTTCTACAAGATCAATCACTGAAATACAAACCAAACCAGGCTACTGATCTGATACTGGTACCTGCACCATTTGTATTGTATGGTACCCGTATATATTGTGCCTACGCAGTAAACTACAGTAGCCTACCGATATTAGATGGACAAAATATTTGTACATAATTATAAACTTTCAATAGTTTTGTCTAAAATATTTTTTTTACACAATGGTAGCCTACCGGTATTGGGTACGAATATGCCGGATAGCTGTGTTCCCTCTAACTTTATGGCTAATCGGCGAGTGCCCAAATTTTTTTTAAACAATTGTGCCCAAAGCTCTAAAAAGACGTTTATGTGCCCTAAATTTTGTACCAATCCAGTATTAAAGTATACCAAATGTCATATTTCCACAAATTTGTCGAATTTTCTAAAGCTATGTTTACTATATTGCCAAAAATTATTTGCCCTTGCTCCAACAAATCACCGATTCGCTGAAAAAATCGGCTTAGCGGGAACACTGCCGGATAGAATATGAAAACTTTTGTACAGTTGGAGTTTTAGAGTGATAGAGTCATTATTGGTAATAAAACTGCTGTTCAATCCTGGTAGTAAAAGCTGATTGCGTCGGGAAAGTCACTTCTGAACTTGGCAATGCAACTACTTTGAGCTAATTACGTCTTTTTTGCACAACACTTTTTGACTAGCAAGCTCTTATCACATGCCTTTTCAAAATCGCCTATCCTCTGCAAAGATAAATTAGTCAAAGGCACCAAACTCCTGGGTCTAATGACGTCATGTCATTTTTTGAAAACGCGAAAGCTGGAAACTGAGAACGTGCATCTAAACCAGGATTTCAGCATTCGATTAGTAATGATTTTTTGTTGCATTTTAAGTGCATTGGTTAGCAGACATTACGTGGCCTTTAATGTAAACATGTAACTTTATTGTAGGTACGGAAGCCATTATAATGGCTTAAGAAGGTCAAGAAACAGCAGTGGCTATTTTGCCTCTAGAGGCAAAATAGCCACTTTGGCACTGGAGGAAAAGTAGCCCAATTGCAATTTTGCCTCCAGTGCCAAAATAGCCCAACCTAAACCCCAACCCTTAACCCTAACAGTGGCAAAGTAGCCACTTCCTAAAGATTGGTATATTGTGAAGTGGCAAACTCTACATTAGACATTGAGACAAATTATGAGCAGTTGGTGAAAACTTTGGAAAGTTGTTTCGTTACACTATTTTGTTCTAGTTTTCAAACACTTTCACTTGACTCTTGTGCATTGTTGTACATGTGGATGTATAAAGTAGCATAGCCTATCATTTCAGAAGCCAATTCAAAAAATCAACTTGTTTGGAGACTTTTTTAAACTTTTGTTTACCACATAAATTGATAATGCCCAAAACCAATGCCTTTGATTTTGTTGCAAAAAGCTTTATCTTTTTGTATAATACTGATGGTTCATAACACTCTGAATTTGAAAGTCAAGTGCTTTACGGTAATTTACCTTTGCTAATGCTTAAACCAAAATGCTTTACAATAATTTACCTTTGGTAGGTGAAATCTAACAAGCACCGAAAGCACATGTCAAAATCTCAAAAAATCAATAGGACAATTTAAGCATTATAAACCTTTAATCAGGTTATCCAAATGTGTGAATTTTCACAGTCATGACAGAAGCATAAATACTGAGAAACAAACAAACAATGTGTTTTTTATGTGTACTGAAAAACATAGAAAGCACAAATTAGCTAATCTCAATTACTTGTTCTAAATGTGGCATTTTGATAAGTTATGTTTCCAGGGTGTTATTGTTTACTTTTAACAATGAAACCACCATGCTTTGAGTTTCTTTAGCTTTTTTTTGAATACTTGTTGTCCAATGTTGTTCCTTTAACTGGGTAATTTCAAACAATTTAGCACATAAGCTAGGAATAGTATTAATTTTTGAAACTGTCCAAACTTGCCTCCGGCACGGGGCAACTTTGGACACCGAAATTTTTTTTTTAATTCGGGTTTAGTAGCAAGCGATTAGGAAACACTATGGTGAATGCATACCCAAGTTCACTGGTGACACTTTGTGACAAAAAATGTAATTATGTAGTTGGCAGTATTGAATGATTACAAAAACAATCTCAAAATTGTCCATAGTAACCCCTGTCGACGGTAATAACTTGCTTTCTTCCCTCCACTTTAGCTTTTTGCCCGGCCGCACCTCATACACTCAGTTAATCACTGCTTTGGATAGCTGGTTTAAATGTTACGATGTAAAGTCCTCTATTGACATTGTGTACACTGACATAGCTAAAGCGTTTGACAGTGTTTCACATTGCAAACTGCTTTCAGTATTAGTTTCTTATGGCATTCAGTGTCATGTCCTTTCTTGGATTAAATCATTTTTAACTGATTGCTCTCAATCTGTTTGTATTGGAGACACTTCCTCCAAATTTTTACCTGTGCTTAGTGGGGTTCTGCTAGGTAGTATACTTGGCCCCCTTCTGTTTGTTGTTTACATTGATAAACTTTTCAGATCTATTGAGTCACACCCTACTTGCCACTTATTACTTTATGCTGATGATGCCAAGGTTTTTAGTACTCTAATCCTACTGATCTTCAATGTGGCATTAATGATTTGAATAGGTGCTTACTAGAATGTCAACTTTCTTTGGCACCTAGCAAATGTGAACACCTGGCTGTTACTCATTCTCATGAATCTGTGCATAAGTTTTTTATAGATGCTCAGGAAGTTTCCTCTGTGTGTTGAGTTAAAGATCTTGGTGTATTTATTTCTAACGATCTAAAACGGGCAAGTTACGTCTCATATATTCACAATGCTGCTGCTTCTCGTGCTTATCAGATTTTGCATCCTTTTTCTTCCCGTAACGTGTAGACTTTACTGCCTATGTCAGACCCATACTTGAATACAACTCTTGGGTTTGGTCACCCTATCTAAAAAAGACATTGCATTAATTGAGTCTATGCAGAAAAAGTTCTCTTGCGTCATTTGTGTTTGATGTAATATTTCACTTGCTTCTTATGCTGATCGTTGTCGCAAACTAAACTTTAGGTCACTTAAATATCGTTGAGTTGTTGCCGATTTTATTCTTACATATAAAATTTACCATAATCTAACAAATTTAGCCTTTAGTGATTTTTTTGTTTATCGTTCTTCTGTGTATTCTTTACGTCAACACAATTGGACGATTCAATCAATTAGGAGTACAACAACTCTTCCTTCATCACAGCTTCTACAGCACAAACATTTCTTTATTAATCGTATTCCTGCTATGTGGAATAAGCTTCTTGAAATGGTGGTTTCAGCCCCTTCTGTTGATGTCTTTAAAAAACGTCTGAGCAGTTTTGATCTGTATAAAATCACTACTCTCATGTATATACTAATTTTTGCTGAGTTAGTTTTGTTGAGAGTGTATTATTTTCCTCACTTGTAAGTGTGTTTAGGTGTTGACCTGTCACCATTTTGTTGCACATGCAAATAAGTTAATAAACTAGTGTATAATGGCTAGCAGGTCATACCAATCACCAGTACCGGTAGTGAAAGTCGAGCAAAATTATCTACAAGGATATTATAGGCTTACTAAATTAAACTAAGTTGCAGAGTAGCGTCTGTTCTGAGTTGGTGCGTTGATTGTGATTACGTACGGTAGCTAGATAAAGCCAAAACTGTAATAGCCTCTGAGTCATAAACTAGCACTCAGCACTGTGTCAAGATTGTAATTCAATGGTCAGCTAATTTTAGACTTAGTGATGCTACTAGTACTACGCCTGATAACCTGTGTTTGATTTTCATGATGCAGATAAAAAGCAAGTTTATATATATGCCAAAAATTGATACCATGTTGTAGTAACCATGTGTTCTTCTAACTTTTCACCTCCTGCATAAATGCCGGAAATGGTGCGAAAGTTCTGAACTCAATATGAAAATGTCGCAGCACTTGAGGCGTTCTTGATCAGTGGTGCAAAATTATTCTGCCAGAATTTTGACTTAAAAAAAGGTCATCGGTCTGAGATCCACAAGCTGTCTATGGGCTTTGTGGCGCCGAGAATCACAGCTGCAACTGTCTATGGCTTTTGGCGGGAAATAAAAATGCCGGTTTTAGGCAGAAGATAAAAATGCCGGGGCAAAAATTCTGTGCAAAAATGACAGAAAAAACCTTGCACTTTTTTGTGCTTCTAGAGAACACTTGTAACATGTTGTCAGGTTATGAAATGCCAAAACAGTAGCAATGGTTTGGTTAAATCATAATGGCTACCGTATTATGAAACAGAAGTACAGTAGTGTAAATCGTTATGAGAAGGTACCTGCTCATCATAATACCCATCGTTTCCTCCATACGTTTTTGATTATGCTCTCAAAAGCTGAGTTTATGAAATGTTCCTATAAAGAGGACTACTGAGAAACCTCATTTATTAAGCAAAAGAAATGTTCAGGCTGATGAGATCAGATGACTGAATTGTAAATACTTTAAGAAAGTACCAGTATGGTGATTATTTTTATTGGTAATAATAATAATAGTGGGTGTTGAGTTTAGTGTCTCGTGAACTTTTTAATTGTCAAAGGCAGAATAGAAAAACCTGGCAATTTTTGACAAAAATATCTGGGGTTAAAACTTACATTCATTATATTATGAAAATTTCCTCATCTTTGAAATCTATGTCATCCTTTATCTATTATGTGTTAAATGGCGGAAAAATCACGATGTTTAGGCACTGCTGATTAGTCACCAGGACTTTTGGCAGCAGAGGTGAAAACACTTTTTTTCAAAAAAATTTTTTTCCAAAAAAAAATTTTGTGTTAAAAAAAAAAGTGTTTGAGTTTGGGTGTTGGCCTGGCGCCATAGAGTCATACTTAGTAAATAAGTATTTCATACTGTAGTATGTATCATGGTAAGTTGCCTATGGCAATTGACATGGGCCTAGTATGCATAATCTGGTAGGCTTATGGCCACTGTAATGGCATAGTGCATACTGGTAGTAGACTTAGTAAATAAGTATTTAATACTGTAGTATGTATCATGGTAAGTAGCCTATAGGCAATTGACATGGGCCTAGTATGCATAATCTGGTAGGCTTATGGCCACTGTAATGGCATAGTGCATACTGGTAGTAGCCTATGGCTTACTACTTGGTCATTAGGCTATGGTATAGTAGGCATCGAACATGGTGTTTGGGTGGCATACCGAGAGTTAGTGATGCCAGATTGCCAACATTGATGTTTTTACGTTAGGCTGCAGACTAGATCTGATGTTTTTGACTTGCAATCTGATGTCCCAATGTTTTTGATGGGAATTTGGATGTAATTCTGATCTTCAACAAAAAAAAACAACAACTTTGTGATTTTAATCGTTTTGCGTGCTTCCTGGCCCTAAAGGCTACCAGCTCGGAAGCCTAGGGAAGAGCCACCAGAACGGCAACTACTGAAAACAAGCAATGCGAAAAATTGTCTTTCCCACAGGAATCGAACCTGCAGCCTTTGGATTACCGGTCCACTGCTCTACCACTTGAGCTAGAGGAGACGCCTTCTCGCATGCTTAATTTTGGCTATTTAAACCCAGCAACTTGCTTGTTGTATGATTGTAATAATAAGTCAATTAAGATGTTTTTTGACGTTTGCAGGCCAGAGTTTTAATGTTTTAATCGTTTTGCGTGCTTCTGGCCTAAAGGCTACCAGCTCGGAAGCCTAGGGGAAGAGCCACCAGAACGGCGACTACTGAAAACAAGCAATGCGAAAAATTGTCTTCCCACAGGAATCGAACCTGCAGCCTTTGGATTACCGGTCCACTGCTCTACCACTTGAGCTAGAGAAGACGCCTTCTCGCATGCTTAATTTTGGCTATTTAAACCCAGCAACTTGCTTGTTGTATGATTGTAATAATAAGTCAATTAAGATGTTTTTTGACGTTTGCAGGCCAGAGTTTTAATATTTTTAATCGTTTTGCGTGCTTCTGGCCTAAAGGCTACCAGCTCGGAAGCCTAGGGAAGAGCCACCAGAACGGCGACTACTGAAAACAAGCAATGCGAAAAATTGTCTTCCCACAGGAATCGAACCTGCAGCCTTTGGATTACCGGTCCACTGCTCTACCACTTGAGCTAGAGAAGACGCCTTCTCGCATGCTTAATTTTGGCTATTTAAACCCAGCAACTTGCTTGTTGTATGATTGTAATAATAAGTCAATTAAGATGTTTTTTGACGTTTGCAGGCCAGAGTTTTAATATTTTAATCGTTTTGCGTGCTTCTGGCCTAAAGGCTACCAGCTCGGAAGCCTAGGGAAGAGCCACCAGAACGGCGACTACTCAAAACAAGCAATGCGAAAAATTGTCTTCCCACAGGAATCGAACCTGCAGCCTTTGGATTACCGGTCCACTGCTCTACCACTTGAGCTAGAGAAGACGCCTTCTCGCATGCTTAATTTTGGCTATTTAAACCCAGCAACTTGCTTGTTGTATGATTGTAATAATAAGTCAATTAAGAGCAGTGGACCGGTAATCCAAAGGCTGCAGGTTCGATTCCTGTGGGAAGACAATTTTTCGCATTGCTTGTTTTCAGTAGTCGCCGTTCTGGTGGCTCTTCCCTAGGCTTCCGAGCTGGTAGCCTTTAGGCCAGAAGCACGCAAAACGATTAAAATATTTAAAACTCTGGCCTGCAAACGTCAAAAAACATCTTAATTGACTTATTATTACAAACTTTGTGATTAAGACACTTTCGTATGAAACCCTAACTACAACCCTAACCTTTAAGTATATTTTAATATCAAAACAAAAAATTCCAAGTGAGCGGCATAACAGAAAAATGTTCGCATCATCCAACAGTTATGCTAGTGTCTGATGCTGTGTTGCTATTACCATTAGAGGACAGGAAGATAATATGCTCTAAAACATCAACATCACAAAGTCACCAGTGCATGTTTTCAGGGTATCATTAGTCCTAGCAGCCTACCGTTTATTGAATTAGTGTACCGGTAAGCCTACTGACAGACTGAGGCAGGCTAAATATTTGCAGTTGGGAATTGGAATACTGGTACTTCAGGCCAAGTTCCTTCCTGCTTAGTGTTTTTCTATTTCAGACTAGCCTGACAGTAGCCTATTGTTTATTGTGTCGTTATATTTGTAGCCTTGCTTAACTCAGTAATTGTGGTGGCTAATTTCGGATTTATTGATTACAGTATCTATTAACAGCAGAATTTATGCAAAAATGGCACAAACTCCTCCACCTTCATATGATGCTGCTCTAAGTGAGAAATATGTGGAGAATACCAATGTGGCAAACCAGTCACCGGTGTCATATCAAAACCCAACAGATAGTGCTTACAACTCAGGATACCCAAAT